>WAAE01005960.1:0-13859 GCA_013400495.1 Nicator chloris
AAAAAAAAAAGAAAAAAGGAACTATCAAAGTCCTAAATTTATGAAATCCCAGATAATTCCAGTCAATGAACTGTACTTATTTTTACTATGAGCACATAATGAATAAATATGCAAAGGTCTTTGACAAGACACCCATTTTGTCTCCAAACTTGAGTGAATGAGTAAGATGCAAAAGCTGGAAGAATCCTATGAACAAGCAACTGATTATTTCATAAAAAGTTATTTGACCAAGAGGTCAGGTGCAGAATTAAGTCTATCTGCACAGAAGAAAGTGGCAGTGAAGAAACAATAGAAGTGATTTCCTTGGTGGAAAGTGCTATAAGCAGGTAGCAAGTATCACTAGCAAATAAATTGATCAACTGCATGTCTTTTGTAGCTACTGCTGGTAGTGATGGTGAGCTGCTGGCAGAAAATAGGATACTAATCGCATTTTCAATTAAATACCAGGCACAAATATCCTTTTCTTTCAGCTGCTATCCTGGCTGGTAGAAGAAGATAAAGTTTATGGCTTGCTGTAAAATATTCACTGATTCTGCTCTGAAAGTTGAGCTGATAATGCTTAATAGTATCACTGATGCTATTGCGTTAATTGCCTCATTGATTTATACCATTTAAAGCAGCACAATATTTGAATTTCTTTTCAATATCAGTTGCAATAGAAATAAGCAAAAGAAGTAGGTATATAAATTTAAAAGATTACTAGGATCTTTTCTGTAAGATCTGACGAATCTAGTTTCCCTTTGATTTTGAAGATAGTTATTTGGAGATATTATCTGATTTAGGGTATATATACCTGTATAAACATGCCTGTTTACATCAGCTGTATTCACACTTTGTGGTTTTTGAGAGCTTTAAACATACATGTACACGTATTATGAATGTATATGTATATGTAAACATATATATATTCCTATATTTGCCAGATGTTGACTTTGCTTTGCATTTGTTATATTGTTTCCAGACACGTGACAGATCCTAGAACAGGTCTGTCTGATCATGTGAAAGTGGGAAAGAAAAGGTACAGGGATTAAGTTGTTCCTCTTGACAGGAAAATTACAATTCATGTGTTTAGGAAATGAGAAGGCAGCCCTTCCCTGCACACTATCTAATCCAAACAAGGAGAAGCTGACTAATAGAAAAGAGGCTTGGTAGTGTGTATAGGTAGGCAACATGCAGACAGGGAGGGTGGCCATCACATCTTCTTCACAACTGGTGGCAGGACACAACCTATTTTGACTGGGAACACCATATTTTTAAACAAGTGCAAATTTCAAGGCTGAATCACTGATGGGAAAGACAAATGTCTGTAGTCAATCCAAGCATGTATCCAGAATCTGTAAAAGGACTTGGGTAGATGTAGATACCTAAATATTTAAAAAAAAAGAATGTTAAGTAGAGGTATTTACAGCCGTCAAGTTAAGAATATACCTTTGCAAATTTCCAAACATGTAAAACAGTTTGCTCCCTTCTTACTGAGATGCAGCCTGTAAAATATGCTATTAAGAATTTACTTCAAGACAGCTGTCTAGAAAAAAATTAGGAAATGAAGAATTTGAATCACAGCATATCATACCTTCAGGTGACATCTCTGGAACAGTGGCCACATAAGGTCCATCCAAGAACTGCGGTTTATTGTCATTGATATCTCGAACCTTGATGATAAATTCTGATTCAGGTTCAACAGGAAGCCGAGTGCTCCTGTTAATTGCTTGTGCTCTTAGAGTGTAGAAAGCTTTCTTTTCTCGATCCAGCTTTTGTCTTACATAAATTTTGCCATTATATTCATTGATGAAAAAAAAGCTTCCAGCTCCCTCCCCAGTCAAAATGTATTCTAAGTTGCCATCCTGCTTGTCTAAATCTGATTTCAGCTGAAAGTAAAGAGGAGAAGAATCAGTCACAGTTTGGCAAGCATAAAGTTTTGAAATATTCATTTTACGTTTTGTTTTGATTCTACAGTTAACCCGGTCACTATGAGCCTTCTTGGACACTAATATTTGAAAGGAGGTACTGTCACCTTTTCAGCCAATCATTTTAATTTTAAAATATTTAAAATTATTTCATTTTAAAGTATTGATATAGCAGACATTTAAATGCATGATATACCTGAAAAGAGATACTTCAGCCACTTTGAAGTGAAGGGAATGTATCTAAGCACCTACTTTAGTTCATGGTTTATCAGCTCCCCTACAATTCTGTTGAAAACAATGCAAAGGCCATTAAACATTATCCAATTTTTTTAATTATTGTAGATGACGTGTATTTTTAAGTATTTTTTTTTTACTCAGCAATGCTAAGTGTAAATTTCTGCAACAGTGATGTTCTGTTTCTGTTGAAATATTAAAGAGGTGAAAAGACATTCTGTGGTGAAAGTCTGCATTATTTATTCCAAAATAAAATGATAGACATTTTCCATTTCCTTCCCGGATGATCTACATGCTCTGCTGTATTGCTAAGATGAACTTTATAGTGATGATTCCTTTGATGAAGCTGAGCCTTGGAGACAATTTTGGTCCAGTTGCATTTGTTCATGACAACAAAATAGTTCTGTTAATGTTAGTGATATATAATAGAGCAATATTTTAAGAGCAATAATTTAATTTCTTAACATGACAGGCATCCACAGTTGAATTTTATGGGAACAAAAATTTTCATTATATCATTAATTCTCTATTTTTTCTCAACTTATTTTATTTTTAGAACAAAAAAAAAACAAACTCTCTAAGAGCCTAATGCTAATTGAAAAATCCAAGCTTAAAAAAAATATTATTCAACTTGCTTCTTCTATGAAGCAAAATATTTAAAATGCAAATAATATGCCTAACTTACATGACTATGTCATATTATGCCTAATACGACTTTAATTATCTCACTGTTTTGCTTATTGTTTTTGACCCTAAATGTCACTGTAATTTGTGAGGCCACAGAATGGAAAATTAGCATTTCCTTATTGGATCTACTCAAATATTTTGTAATAACTTCTGAAGTTGCAAAAGTAGTTTTAACTTTTCTTTGGAAGAATGTCTATGCTTTTTAACATTTTCATAATGCATAATTGCCTGCATGCATCAGATGGATAATTTATTCAGATTGTGGCAAGGACATTGCTCTGAGATATGAAGAATGGTTTTGAGTTCCTACCCTGAGTTCTGCAAAGGTATTTAAGGCCTATAATATTCAGAGTTAATTATCCTTGCCAGTACAAAAGGCAGAACTTTTGAGTCTAAGGGAGTTTAGAACCATTTAAAATATGAACAACTTAAATATTTTCAATGTAAGTAGTTGTGTGCTAAACATGAGGCCTTTACCCCCTTTATAAGTGGTCTGGTCAAATTCATTTTAACACCATCCAAATCTAGCATCTCACTAAGGGGCAACACAGATTCTTTGTTACCCATAAAGCTTGGTTGCCTTATCACAAAACCCAGGATACGGGAGAAGTGATCTATATCTAAATCTTAAAACTAACATGGGGCTGAGATGTGACCACAGAGTGTATCAAACCCTTAGTGTCTGGGAGCATGCCTTTGACTGGCTGCAAAGACATAACCTGTGTTTAGCAATTTCACTCACAATCATTTATCCACAAAAGATTTCATGACCTTGAACATGTTAAATGAGAGGTCCCTTACAGATGACATTTGCTGAGAAAGAATAGCAAAGGTTCTCAGTTTACTTGTTTTTTTAGACTGGGAACAAAATAAATGGTCTACCATTGTAAATGAGAACTGAGAACAAGTATTTTTGTACTCATCCTTGTGTATCTGCCATTGCTGTGCTGATGGACACGCTTATTTTTTCTTAATCTTGATAATGGAAAAGGAGTCATGAGTGTATGTTAAATGAAATTTGAAAATTTAATTCTGACTGTAAAAAGATTTTGATATGGAATAGTGATTTAAGAACAGAGACTGTCTACCTTTGTATTTTCGTTGGTGCAGTTTTCTTCAGGGCCTTAATTACTAAAAATTCATGTGTTGATCATAGACTACCACTTCATTTGCTGAAAGCAGCGCATATTCTACTCAATAAAAAGACACAAGTAAATATATCTTATTAGACAACGGTTTCACTGCAATATAAATAACCAGTTAACCTGTGAGAAATAAAAAGGTGAGATCATGAAAATACATGACATTTATGAAGTATTTTTGCAGGAAACTGCTTTCAAGTATTGGAAAAATAATAATAATTTAAAAAAACCCCAAAAACAGTATGTCTTCACTTGTACTTTCAGAAGTGAGACATCACACTTCCATAGTAATTACTTTGAAAGGGCTGTGAAAAAGTAATTAGTGAATTTTGAGCACTTCACCCTTTGGGCCCAATTAAATTTTAGTGCTAGTTAATTAGCAGTTAAACTTATTTTGGTTAATTCATCTAAAAAGGGCCTTAAAGAAAAGAAAACAAGATCTCAAGATTAAAATTACTTGTAGCATACAAAAATAAATAATAATAATCAATATAATAATAATAATGATAAGCAGAGAGAGAAAGGGGCAGATAAACCCTTGTTAAGACAATTATCTTAAAGCACCTTTTTAAAGGAGGGTGAAAAATAATTGCTCGTTATGCTAAACCTACATTAATCTAATGAACCATGCAGAGTCCTGCAGTTTCTCAGTAGTAAAAGGATTTAGTATTAATCAGCTTCATTAAAAATTAATGAGGAGTAAATCAGCTGCTACTTAGTGTAATAGAAAATCATGCTAAATACTGTTTGTAAACTACACTACACTCAGTATGGCTGCTTTGATGCAGTGCCAAAAATAGCACAAGCAAATTGCCAGATGTTGATAAATGAGTCCTTAACTTCCATTCAGAAGGAAGAAAGGAACTTTTCAGCTTTATACCTTTATCTGCTCTGAATGGAACTAGTTTTGGTAACAGCATGCGTGTGAAGTTTCCTTAACAGCAGTCCTCAGTGAAGGAAGGTGCTTGGTACTGCCATGGCCTACAGGACTTCTCTCACCTTGAGTAAGGGCATAGGAAAGGAGAGCTGTAGTACTGCCATATTACAGCTTCCTGATCTCCTCTTTCTACCTTTGTTGCTATTTGCCCGTCACTGGAGATATTTGGTCTTCCAAGTCGGGGTAGAAGCTGCTACAAAGCCTGTTAAATATAACCTTGTACTGTCCTTGAATCATTACTTCTCATACCTGTCCAATATACACAGAATCTGATGAAATCTGTTCCTCAGTTGCAAAAAGAGGCTCCCACAGCCAGCCACGTTTCACTCTTTGAACCGCTGTGAAAGACTGAACTGTGTTTTGGGCGCTGGAGTTCTGCATGCTGGGAGAGCAAGGCCAAAGTTGAACCAGCATCACCACGAGACATAGCAATACAGAGGAATTCATGCTGAACCCTTCTTTCAATCAGTCCTAATCTGTGAAAGAGGAAAAAAAAAAGAAAACCTTGACAAAGCATCATTTTTGTCTTTCTACTTTTAAATATTGATTCTGTGCTAATGTAAGAGCTGATTTTCAATGCTAAATTCTCTTCCTCTCCCCAAAAGTAAAGAGCTGAACAAAGTCTGTTTCTTATTAGAATAGACATCCTTTCAGAGTCTCTAACATGGAAGTCAAGTGCTTAACTTTATGAATATCCTACACAGGGACTTTTTATGCAAAAAACAAAAAGGAAAATAATCCTTCAATTAATTCATCTTTCAAATTAGGCTGGGTAATTGTATTGTGTAGCCTAGGAATAATTTGATTGGAATAATTGTATGTTGCTGCTTAGACAGGGCTCATTTTGAGCTGCAGTCACAAAACTGCCTGAAGGGTGAACATCTAGCCTTAGTAGCCTTGATGACTGACAGCTGAAACGGAGTGGTGCAGATATTTTTTTAACCTCTTCTTACCCACTTTCTCAGCTCAGCAAAATGCCCGTAAAAATGTCAAAGGTGACAGGGTACCATGAAGAAGCAGCAAAAATTTACAACTTTCTCCTTCCCAGCCAAACAGCGACATGGACAAGGCAGAGGTGTTATTGGATTCTTTGCCTGTGCCTTTGGCATGGATGATGCGCCAAGGGGTTCCCATAGCCCTGAGCTGGAGGATCATGACTGCAACAATGATCAGCTCCCAGTTGATTCTGAAATTGTGTAGGTTCTGCTGCTCCACCTGGATCCCTACAAATCTATAGGGTCTGATTGGATTCATCTGAGAATCCTCAAAGAGCTGCTGATGTCATTGCAAAACATGTCTTTATGATTTTTAAGTGATCTTGGGAATCCTGAGAGGTCCCAACTGACAGGAAGCTGGTGAACGTTGTCTCACTTTTCAAGAAGGGCAGGAACGAGAACCCCAGAGACTACAGGATTGTCAGCCTCACTGCAGTGCCTCGTCAAGTTATGGAGAATGTTATTCTGGGAGGTATTGAAAAACACCTGGAGGACAACACGGTAATTGATCACAACCAGCATGGCTTTGTGAGAGGAAAGTGCTGCTTATCAAATCTGATTTCCTTTTATGACATGATATCTCACCTAGTTGATCAGTGGAAGCCTGTTGATGTAATCTTTTTGGATTTCAGCAAAGCTTTCAATACTGTCTGTCACAGGATCCTTCTAGACAAAATTTTCAGCACACAGCTGGATAAACATGTCATGTGTTGGGTGAACATCTTGCTCACAGGTTGGGCACAAAGTTACAGTGAGTGGGGTGACATCAATCTGGGAACCTGTTACTAGTGGTATTCCACAGGGCTCCATGCTCAGCCCTGTATTCTTCAACATCTTTATGACTTTCATGCAGGACTGGAAGGAATATTAAGCATGTATGTAGATGATACAAAACTGGGAGGAGCCTTTGAAGGCAGAAACCTTGCAGAGAAAACTCAAAAAATTAGAGTGCTAGGCAATCACCAATTGTATGAAGTTCAACAAGAGAAAGTGATGTGTTCTGCACTCTGGATGTACATATGGACAGAGGAATGAGATGCAGGAAAGCAGTGCCACAGAAAGGGACCTGGGGTTCCTGGCTGATGGCAAGTTGAACATGAGCCAGCAGTGCCCTGGCAGCCAGGAGGGCCAAGCCTGTCCTGGGGTGCATCAGTCACAGCGTGACCAGCTGGGCAAGGGAGGGGATTGTCCTGCTCTGCTCTGAGCTGGGGCGGCCTCACCTTGAATATTGTGTGCAGTTTTGGGTNTTCTTTTAACTCAGAGAATGTTTGGACACTGGAACAGGCTCCCCAGGGAAGTGATTAGAGCACCAAGCCTGTAGACAGGGTTCAAGAAACATTTGAACAATTACCTTGGGTACATGGTGTTACTCTTGGGGATGGTTTTGTGCAGGGCTAAAAGTTGAACTCAGTGATTCTTGTGGGTCCCTTCCAACTCAACATATTCTCTGATTCTGTGATTCTGATTAGAATTTGTCTTAGCAGATCTTACCACTTCTGACATTATTTTCTCCAATTAAGTTGACAACAGGCAGATGTATCTTGAAAGCTGTAGGTTTCTGTAGCTAGTTTTATTTCCACTATATATATACTTTCAGAAAATGATGTCTTTTCACAAAATGTAATCTATTACTGACTTTTCAGTGATTATTGGCACAATGAAGGAAATTTTAAATATCATTCTATACTCAGTTAAGAATAGCCATCTTCTGTGAGGCAAAAAGGAAAATTTTGAAAATACCTACTATAAACATTTCAAGTCTTAAAACTCATTTGGCAATGACATCATCCATTTTTTTCAAGGCTTTAGCATTGAAGAATAACATTTCCTATGAAGGAGAAGTCTGGTTTATGAATTTATAACATGCTAGTCAGTTTGAAAATCCCACTGAAAAAAAAAATTGGATGCATTTATCTTAAAACTGAAAAATCCATAAGTCTTTTAGTTATACAGGATAAAATATGAATCTATGTATTTTAAATTCATTATTTAAGTATAAATATTTTAAATACTCATCCTTATCCAAAGGGAAATGCCATAATTGCTTAAAAAGACAGACAGATAATACAGAAAACTATTTATTTCCTTCTAGAAACTTTATATGATGTTGGACAACAGTTTGTTAAAATGTAATCTACAGAGACAGAAAGAAAGAGAACAGTTCTAAGAGGAAAGTCAAAGAGAAAGCACAGGCACTAAAGTGGACGTTCCATTTTCTTCACGTTTGGTGTTTTTTGACTGTAAAGCTGTAACAGTGCAAGACAAGATTTGAATAGAAGGAATGTGAGTTGAATACCCTCTTGTTTCAGTTTCCTGTAGAAAACTGCTTATTTTCCTATAGCTGCAAGAGTAATATTTGACATGAAAGAAAAGTCCAACAAAGTTCAACTTGGCCCTGAAATAAGGCTTGAGTGAGGTTTAGAAGGCCTAAAGACCTTAGAGAGTCTCTATGCTACAGGTGTACTTAATGCTAATCAGTAATCTGCACACAAAGTAACCTTGGAAAGGAACATTCACTTTATTGCAGCACATACCAAAGGACAGACTACCCAAACAATGAAAACTGAACAGTCCAGGAGACCTTTCTGAGGAATCATAGAAAAATGTATTTCAATCACTGTTTGTACGTGAAGAGAGGTGTTCAGTCTTGGCAATAGCAAATATTTCTGACTAGGCTTTTGTTACTGTTTTGGTTGCTTGTTCTGGCATTGTTCACCTTATTCAACAAATACTCAGGCTTGTGGGGCAGTATTTCATGCAGAGTGAATGTCAAACTAACAGTCATTATCAAACTTGACTGTAAACACCATGTATAGACAACAACAGAGTGAGGATGCAGAATATGGCTACGTTGCTCTGCTGTTGGCCACCTTCTTGCAATGTGCTCAGCAGTTATATATGAACAGAATTGTGTGCAAGTAATATTTTGGAGCCTTTTGGTGTCTTCTTTTTACTAATTTATGTTAATACCCTGTGTTATGTGGAGTTAAGCATCATGTCTCGGACAAATTGGAGCAAGTAACTATTTTTAGATTCTGATATGCTGCACACACTGTTAGTGTATAAAAGGCTTTAACTTGGAAGCAGAGATGGTAGGCAAATTCCTTTAAAAAACAAAGCTATTGAATGGAATTGAGATGTATATGTATCTCCGTTTTTCTCTCCTCTGCTATATCAAACATTCTCAATTTACTTTTACTTTCAGGACCCTTCAAAGCCTATTTGCTTCCAACATCTTCCTACTCATTTGGCATTGAGACACTGCCTCCAGCCCCTGGCCAGCACATGTTGCCATTTTTTATAATCCAATTTTTCCCTTGTGAAACAATCTCCTTCTTTCTCTTCCACTGATTGTAGCTCAGTCTCAGAGGTAAGTCTTATAAAATATCCAGAAACCAGTTTCTTATTCCCTCATCGTTTTCTAGTAGTTTCTTTAAAAATCTAAACTTCAGTTTTACCCACTTAGAAGAAAAAGAAATATAAAAGGGCTCACACTGTTTTAGATGATTCTGTGCTGAGAGTGCTGCCTATCACTGTGTCTAGTATTGCCTCATTATTCCCTTGTACTCTCCTGTCTTTCCCTATCCATCAGTTCTCTCTTGTTTTACATTCATTTCCTATGGTCTTTGTAAATGAAATGACCTTGTACTCTGTGTTATAATTATAGTATGAAGCAGAAGGGAGGATTAGTAGAAGCACTGAGCTTTTGGGAGCTGTAGTAATATGCACAAATAGATAATTTTTGATAGAATAATTTCTCATTGAAAAAAAAAAGACAAAAAATACATATATTTTCAGAGATGAGCAAATTATCACTAAAAATTTCCCAAGGGGAAGAAATGGGAACCATTGTTCTGCTCCTGTCCCTTTGGAAGTACATCTCAAATTTTTCTCACATGCAGTGAGTTGCAATAATAAAGACTGATACTTAGACCAGAGCAACGAGAATATCCTTTGCAGTTGTAATAAGTGGATTACAGCTTTTAAAGCTTATAGAGCAACATGTTCCTCTAATACCCAATGCAAACCACGAGTTTCCTGTAGACTAGAAACAGATTTACCTTCTTGGAACAAAGCTGTTGGGTCCTTTCTCAAGTTTGTTTTGGAATCTTCACCGAGTGACATCCTGTCTCCATTTGACACTCAATGTTATTTTAGGCGTGCTAGTAGTCTGACTTGGTTCTGAGTTCCCTTTGTTTTTATTTTCTTTGCAATTATGATTGTGCAATTCCATTACAAAATAATATGTGCTAATACCTAGCATTGTAAGAAAAACAGTAGAAAGAAGGAGAGGTCTAAAAATTACTGCTTCTGGGGTACAGTGAAGTTATATATTTGTTGGTGGAGAAAATAAAAGACTAAAGCTGGAGACAAACAACAGCTTTCTAAAACATTAAAAAAAAAATCCAAACAGCAGATTAGAGTGATTAGGACCACTCCTTTTCATGGTTGATCCTATTTACAGCACAATTTTTAAACAGTGAATCCTGAGAAAAACAAATATCTCTGCCCTTGAAAGTACTCTAAAAAAAAAAAAAGACTGAGAGACATTTCTTGTGTAGAATTTGGTGTTGTCTTTGCTTGACTTAATAACGTCAAGCAAACAACAAGAGGAATAATTCATGTAAGCCAATCTAATTCATTAATATGCAGCTTCTGAAACATTTCTTATCTCGGGAACAACCTTAACATGATGTTGTTTCAGTTGTATGTTCTGATTTATGCATCGGTGTTATTATGATTGTAGGGAAATTTGTCTCCCTTGAATATTGCTATCTTTAATTTTTGCTTAATAAGATAACAAAGAAAGTGTATGTGTAACTAACTCCTACAGATTACCGTGTTATAAAAAGCCTAAAGGAATAGGAACCTCCATATTTCTCCACTGCAGACTTGTCCATTTGTTCTATGTCTACTGGCTATTAATTCCAGTTGCATTTAATGTGGTTGAATACTGAGGATTCCAGTGTATTATAATTGCTACTGCTCTATCTTCTTTCCAGAAAACACCAGATATGGACTAATTTTCATTGACTACTTTAGGTCCTGCACAATATCGTAGACACCTAGACTATATAACTTCTGCAATTCTCAGAGAATTAGTAATATATAATATTAGTGTATATATATAAGTATTTATATAGTAACATATGTAATATATAGCTCAATTATTTTAATTAATGCATACGTTTTTTGGGTTTGCTTGTTTGTTTTTTTGGGTTTATAATCTTTACAGAACAATGATAAAATATTCTGGTGTATGCAAAGTAGTGGGCTTAATTCTATTCTTGGTACTTCTCACCATTGTTGAATTTCAGATAGAGTACGATAATAATTTTTACAGGCTTGGTGTGTTAAAGCTCTGAATTATCTTTTTCATGTATTTAATCTGTGATTTGTTTTTATGCAATCAGTATCAAGGTTTTGTTTTTTTTAAGTACATTTTCCATTCTTCTTGACTATTTGAAGACACTAGAAGAAGGCATAGTAAACTCCTAAGGAATAAATACGGCATATTTAACTCCAGTTATCCTGGAAGTCACTATTGTGACAGTAATGTTTAACTAAACTTATAATAAAGAAGCAACGAAGAGAAAGGACTAAAATTTACAAGAATTTATTTTGTAATTTGAACTTAATTTTTTACTAAATGCAATCACAGCTACCATTTACCATTCACCATTAGTGATTGACTAAGTGATTAATTGATTTTTGTGACTGAGTAAAATTGATACCAGTCCTGCTGTAGCTCAAGGCACCTTTTCCACAAGCCTCTCAGCTTATATTTATTTGCTTGAATTTTTTCTTTATGGTTGTCTAGTTTATCTATTATTTTTATTGAATCTAAATATTTTAATTTAGTCAATTTTGACTTTCTAGTCTTTCACATATTTTTCTTTTAAAATAAATTTAGATTGTTATATCTAACAAGTATTCTGGATTTATTTATATTGTGCTTATCAGAACTAACATCAAAATGTAATATTCTCTTCAGTCAATTAATTAGACATATATCAACAATTGTCTTTCTAGTCTACTGAACAACTAACTACTTTAAAAGCTACTACTTAACCTTGAGAGGTGTTTTCTTTAATGCACATCTTGATGTGACATTTGACCAAATTATGTTGACTAGTAGTGCATATTAACACAGTATGGCTGCATGTGTCCCCACCAGTCACCCAGAACTTCACTTAAAGGGAGAGCAATTACTTAGATGTTATGAATGTATTTAAATTTCACTTCATTATAATTGGCACACTATTTTCTTCATCTTGAAAATATACCATTGTGCCATTAAGGAAGGCCTTCAAACTATTATATAGAATTAGCAGTGTAATTGTCTGTCAGATATACATGGACAAAATAGCTTAGAGAAAGGAATTTTTTTAGTTGATTAGTGCCTTTAAGGATGTGTGTTTTAATCAGTGTAGACCAGATTCACTAGAAATCATGTCATTCTTAGTGTTTTATATATATTAACATGATATATTAACCATCCCCCATATTTCAATACAGTATCTGTTGCACTATACAAAAAGCCCAAATGTCATTTTGGTTGACAAAACCCAGAGTTTTCAAATCATAACAAGCACTAGTTAGATTTCTGTCCCTACTAGATATTCTAAACATCTTTTTCAGTATCAAATTGTGATATATATTTCTTGAAATCCTATGTCTTCCATTAAAAACCTATGACAACTGTAGGCAAAGGTAGAAGATTTGTTTAAAATGAGGGGAAGGGGGCTAAGGTGAAGGATGAGATTTCCCACAGTGAGTAAAAAAAATGAGGGGTAGAGCTGTTACTTGTTAAGCTCACAAGTCAAAAGAGATTATATAGGGGATGTGGTGACATTCTGTATGATCTACAACCTTATTCTGCAGTACCATTGGTAGTTCTCATTTCCTTAGTGGAAAATTCGCTATATTAATCACCAACAGACATGAGTAAACCAATATTGAGAAACAACTCTTTAATTAATTAAAGTTGGTGACTAATGGTATTTTATTCCATTTGAACTTTGGCATATAAAATTGACTTTGCAGTACCTTTTTCCTGATGGCCATGAGCATACATGATGATGTAACCACTCTCTTGCCTTTTTCAGCACTGATCCACCAGTATTTTTAGAACTGATTAATTGATTGCTGACCTGTAAGTTTGTCGAAGATATATGTAGCTGAGACCAGCTCAATATTTCTGTGTGTGGTGCAGCATTCTTATGTTTGGCTTAGGGACTTGCTGCCACTCTCTGCTGTGATCCTATGAGCAAAGATTGTCATGAATCTTTGAAACACAGGATTATGAAAACACAAAATCATTATTTTACTCACTGTTATCAACCATATGATATAGAGCTGGAAGCAGAGCCTCAAACATTTCAGTCCTGCCTGAGGCAGGAGACTCAAGTCTTATCATTGTAATTTTTTTCGAGATCCTTTAGAAAGAACCTGTAAAAGATGACCCAATCCACCTAAAAATGTCTCAGCAAAAAGAATGTCTCCCACACCATTCCCACCAACAAAACAGAGCGTGTGTGTAAGGAGAAAATTCTGTTGGGCAGGACTTTGTCAGACAGCTTTTATTCTACAAAGGTGACCTTTGGAAGTGCTGATTAAGGTAAACACTGCAGAGGGATTGAGCCAGAGGCAAGCCAAGGTTCTGTAAACTTCCTCTGAGTGTTTGTGTTACTGCGTTTAAGATAATATTAAAATTAAATCTGCAACATCAGAAAGTAATAAACTAAATGAGTGTTTCATTTGGAGTTTACTGACTTCCTCCAAAGGGACTGGCAGGTATCACCAAGAACATCACACTGACACACACACACAGATGAGGTGGATTTCCCCAGAGGCAATTCAACCTTTCAAATTGCTCCCTGGGTGATGTGGCATCTTGTGTTCTTCTGGAAGCATAGCTTTTCCACATGTTATTAACTGTTGCTATGCTCTTTCA
>WAAE01005961.1:0-10854 GCA_013400495.1 Nicator chloris
ATATATATATATATATATGACATTAAATACCTTAATTTCCCTCCATTCAGCACCTTTGAAGATATTTTAGCAGTGTAATGGCAGAATGTCAATTCATGGCAACCCAAATAGGTGGAAAAAAATTGCTTGCTGCAAGTACCTCCTCTTCAGCTGGCTAAAATTAGCTGCCCAGTTCCAAAATGCTGTAATAATGTGGGATAAATCCCATCATTAAAGAATTCAGTGGAAAATAATCCATGAGAAAGGGTATGCTCTGTGAAAAAAGCACTTACCATCATGCATTTGCTGTACTTTACTTTTCGAACTGTAATGAGCAGTGGTTCATATAAATGGTAGGTTAAAAACATGACTAATTTATTGTTATTTCCTGTGGTGATCATTTTGATGTGTATGTTGTTTAAATGCTGATATATTATCTGCATTGAATTTGCATCTCTGGTCATTGGCCACTTTATTGCAGCTTCTCAACTGGAGATATTAATGCTTGGAGACATCCAGTAGAGTAGCACCTCTACTTTTCTGACAATTTTGTCCCTCCTCCCACTTTCTAGTTTCCAAAATTCCAGAAAGAGTTGTATGAGAGGCACATACCTACAAAAATATCCTCTGAGAGAGGCTACCAAATGGGGGAAAGCAGGAGTGTGAAATGACAGAAGCATACAGCTGCTTTGCTTGTTTTCCAAAGCTGGGGACAATGTCAAGAAATAAACCCAGGTGGGTTGCACAGGAACGGTTGCCTTTGGGAGACACAGGTCTCTAAACAGTTCACAGTTAGAGTGTTTAATACAAAAGAGAAACAAATTGGTTTATAAACTGGAAGACATTTTTACCTCTTCTTTGGGATAAACACATTCCTCCCAAGAGGGGCAGGAACTAAAAGAAATTCACTGAGTCAGCTATGTCTGGCATGTGCTCCTGGGAGAAGCTGTGATGTTGGGCAGCTGGGAAATGCATAGGATCTAAGGGAGGGTGTGCTGAGAGAGGATGGATGAGAAGCAGAGGAGATGAGAACATTATTGTGAAATCTTCTCTTGGGTGTCATGAAAGCTTCCTACAATTCTGGTTCTACATATGAGCTTATTTTATTGGCAAATGAATCAAAGTGTAAAAGACACTGAAGGCTGGAACTCCCGTTATCCTGTGCACTCCTGTGCTCCTCATCGAGCATAACTGAGAGGGCTTTTCTTTTATCTTTTCACTTCCTGAGATTCTAGCCTTAAATAGTTAATAAAAAATATATACATTTTTGTTTCCCTATCTGAAATTTCCACATCGTATCTGGTTTTTTTGCTACCCTTTGTAGCAGGGTGTTAGATTGTGTTTACATTACGACTGTCTGCTTGACTCTCATGCATTGGAGACATCTGCAAGGTGGCTTTGAACTACCTGCTTTCTACAGATGTTAGGAAGAGAGCCATGGCAACACAAAGTATGCTGTAGGCTTTAAAGTGTGCCCTTGAGATAGAAAGGAGGACAACATAATAAACCTTGACTACCTTCCAGATTGGAGTCAGAATAGATGTTAATTTGTCTCTTCGTATATTTTCCTGCTGCTAGTCACTTGTAATTGCTGTTTACAGACCCAAGTTGGAATGAGGTCATCACTTTGCCCCCAAGCTTTGGAATATTAAGCAGGATTTTTTAAACTTGGGTTGTCAAGGGTGCTGTCACCAGCTATCTTCTGCCATGCAGCACACCTCTGTTCTCAGTCTTATGTCTCACGTCTTAGCCTTATCTGCATAACCTAGGAAATAAAAAGACCACAAAAATATTATTTGCTCATTTCTCATCCACTTTAAGAGTACCCCCCACCATGTTTTAAAAATGTGTTTAGTGAGTACTTGGTGCTTCTTTTACTGTTCTTCAAAATTCTCCTCCTTTTTCTGATCACTTTAGGGTCCCTGATTCCTTCTCTAGGGTAAAGTGGAGTTAAACTAAAATCTCATATGTGATAAAGAAAGAAATAATTCTAGATGTTAAAATGGGTTGTCAGAAATGTTGACAAGTGTAGATAGAGTGTGATTTATGGACCTTTAACTTTTTAAATTAAAATCTTATATCCTTAGGTAATACAGTACTGCTGGTGTGCATTGAATTCTCACACTGCATTCCAAATTATCTATAGTACATTAATTTACCATAGATCTGTTTCAGTTGTTTGAGTAAAATGGACAAGATAAATTGAATTAGTCTGAAGTATAAAGTCTGAAGTATAAGAATGTGAGGAAAGTGAAAGTCCATGAAGACTGTCAGATGTAAGAATTAACTGCTATCACTTGAAATATTACTTGTGGAAAAGAGACACTGGGAGACAGAAATTTGGATACTCTTTGCTGGCTGATACAGTGGATGTCCTGTTCAGGGAGATACAGCTTAGGGGGATTTGTAGCATCGTTTCCTTTCAGGATGTCTTAAGTTAAAAATGGAAATTCCAGAATGTAACAGAAGTCATATAAAGTTGGGCCAGTAATCCATTAGATCTGGATCCTGCCAGCCTCATGGCAGAATTCAGAGTTGTAGGCCAGAAACCTCAGGAAATTTAAATTTTATAACACCCTACCCACAAAGAGTTTTCCTTCGTATCACTCTTAATTGTGAACTTTCAAATATACTGAAGCGTGACAAAACAAAAAAGTCTTGACTATTCTAAATTTTAACTTTTTCTAATTCAAATGAATGATTTTTAGGTTTCAGTTTTAAATTTTATGTGCTTATGCAGTCTAGTCATAGTGCAGAATATCTTGAGAGGCTGTTTTGGATTTTTTTCCTCTGGAATGTGGTCATTAGAAAGCACTTAAAGTATTGTGAAAGGCCTTTTTTGCAAACTACTTTTAGCTTAGGGGGATCAATAGTTTTGAAAAGAGATATCGAGGATAAATAAGAGCCATTCAAAATTATTTTAGGTCCTGAAACATTTGCTGAAATCAAAATTTTAAAGCAAAATTACTAACCATGGCACAGTAAAGACAGAATATATCTCTCTTTTTATGGTTATTCTTTTTCCTGTAAAATTTTGGACTTGATCTACCATGATTTTTGGAGCTTTACAGAGAAAAAAAGAAAACAAAACACATAAATGATTATTTTACAGATTAAGATACGTTTGCAGTAAGTACTTTATATGGCTTTTTGGGGAGTTCCAATGTCCCTATCAAGCTGTAACATTTAGATGCCCAAAAAGTTACAGATGAAAGTTAAAATTCTTCTACAGATTAGAAACTGCTAAAGCTGTAAAGTTAAATAAAAGCAAAAAAGGAAAAGAAAAAAAACCAAACCCAAACAAACCCAAAATAGGTCACAGCTGGATATCTGAGGATTTCAGCCAGGACTGCATTATTGATCATGCATTGTTAGTTGACAGAGAAAGCTGGTGCCTTAGGCTGTCTTTACAGGGGGTAATTATGAAGGCATTTCACATCTTAGATGTACGAAAAGGCCATTCAGAAATACCTGTTAACTTCTACTGAAGGCAGTCAGAAAATTGGGTTCCTAACTTAGACCTCACCAGTGCACCAAATTTGAGGGATGAGCTGAAGTTAAGGGTATTCATCAGAGCTAATCTGCCAATCTAATTGGTTTGATCTTCCCCATTGCTTTGCTTTAGAACAGCTACACTCTAAGTTTCACCAGAAGCAGACTCCTACCATGTTACATCATTTTGTCCAAAGGCAGGTAGGAAAATCATGAAACAAACATGATTATCTCTGATATTTCCATATTTTAGTGGGGAAAATAGCAGAACGTGCTAAAAGAAGCCCAAAGGATATGGAAAAATGTCTAATGTTTAATGTGTGCAGCTCTTTTTGAAGCCAAACAGAAAGCATTTCATTGGGACCATGTCTTTCCCAGTCAGCCCAAAACATATTAAGAGACGAGGATGGAGAGAGATGATAAATACAAGAAATGATTCTGAAGTCAGTTCAGGAGCTACTGATCTATATAAGATCCAGCAATGTTCTTCTGTGACATCTGAATCCCTAAACATGTAATTTCAGCTTCATTTCCCAGTGTGGTGCTTTGTTAGGTTAGTGTTTTTCTCCTTGAGATGGAAGTCTGCAGGAGGAATATTGGTAGGTTTGCTGTATAAACTTTTTTGTTTAAATTCAAATTTAGGCAAACAGGCTCCTCTTCTGGAATCCTCAAATGCGTTTATCTTCTGTTTTAACTTTCTAAGAATTTAGGTTTTAGGAACTCTCTAGAGGCCTAAAATTTAGGTATAAAACTAAACTAAATGAAATCTATAAGATAGCAATGATCTAAGTATGTATATATTTCTGAAATTCTGGAAGATGAACGTATCTTTGCTTCAGTAACCACATAAAGTGAGATGTAAGAATTACCTTTGTTTTGCATGTAGATTTTCTCAGGTTTCATATCTATTTCATATTTTATTTGTTTACAGTGTAAGTAATTAAAATTATCACTGTAATTATAAAGTAATTCAGAAATCTCCTAATCTTATAGTATTCTGATTCCTTTCACCCACCCCTTCTCACATGAATGAATCTACATTTTCTATGTTAAAATGAGAGGAAAAGTTCAGCTTGGGAATTGTATTTGGATAAACCTCTTTCTGCAACAGATGAGTTCTCTCTCTCAGAGAGTTGGTTAGATAAGCTAAATATCTGTGCCATGGTGGCCTAGACTGTGAGAGCTGTAAAGAAGTTTGTGTAACTCTGATTTGCTGCAGTGTCCCTCCTCTCAGAGAATTGTGTTTTTTCAGTATGGAGGGAGGTAATCATTAGTGTAGAGCCCACCATCCCATCCTCTTATCAGTATTATCAGCTTTTATCATCCATGGCTGTTTAAATTCAGGATCTTTCCATTTTACATAACCTGAGTGGAACAAAAGAAGCAGAACTCAAGAAAGAATTTGGCTGCTTGTCTGCTCAGGTACCTCAAGACTGTGTATATGTTCAGAATTTTAATGTCTGTTATCAGCCAGGGTTAGACACATTTTTCCCTTCATCTAAATCTAAAAATGCTGAAAACATCTTGAAAAATGTTTTGCTATTTTACTTTTGGTTCAGAAATTATGCATTGCTTGGATTTGTGTACCGACAGATAATGAGGGAACATCACACAATATATGATAACAATAACACTGAAGTAATGTGAGAAAGTCATTTATCTTTCTGTTTCCACTCTGCCTGTGAGAATCTGAAAATCACTACCATTCCCATTTGAATAAATATTTTGGTGGGAAACATTCATTTGAATATAAAGGACTGAAGAGTTCAGCTATTTCCTGTATGCACAGAAGTTAGATGGGAAGGGAAGAAAGACATGAAATACTGCTACTTATCAGCAATATAAGCTGCATCTTTTGAATGTTTTGTCAGTACTAAAATACCTTATGTTTATTGATAATCTCTTTGCCAGACACATTTTGTAAGTCTATTGCTCAGAAAGGTGTCTCTTATTTTCCAAGTCTCTTTCTCTTCCCCTCTTCTTCTAAATTGCTTAGCAGCTTGGAGGAATGTGTAGGAAATTTCATTAAATCTTCAATATTGCATGTACAGGTAGAACTAATTAATGTTAGAAGAGTTATTAGACTTTTTTTTCTTTTTGTCCTTTGTAATGTTGATATAGGAATTAATAGCAATTGATTATGATCTGTGCCCAAATTACACTGAAAAATTTTAACTTCAGTAATGCATCTAACTGAGGCACTTAAGGAACATGCTAAGGATAAAGGGTCTCTGGTTCTCTTGTGAGACATCAGAAACAGAAAAAACACCCCTGTCCCTTATGTCTTTATGTGCATCAGTTAACATGAAATTAACAGGGGTCAAGATCCACTTCTATGGATGTGAAAACTGTATCGGAAGGAGGAGAATAAGGTGAAGTCTTCCTGTCTTACATCTGGGATTCATCATGATCTGGAACATCTTCCTCAAGGAAACACCTGACTTTCTGAACAAAATATTTTTAATGGTGTCAAAGAACTGGGCTGCTTCTGCTGTTCTTTCTGCTATACTGCAGTGCTGACAAGGGGCTCCACTGCAGGTAAGTGAAACATTTGACCTGACCTTAACCTTGATTCTGCTCATTTCCAGGTCTAGCGAAAAATAGATGAAAAGAAAAAGGATGCCAAATTCCCTTCTCTTTCCAAGTCTGGTAAACTTTATTATTGTTTTTTCCTTTATTTTTTAGCCTTGACAAAGAAACATACTTTATTTTGGAATGTGAGAGGGAGCCCAAAACCCTAGTAATTGCACTGGTTTGAGGACTAAATGGAGCCAATTCAGGACTGTATGCATCTTAATGGTCCAAACTTGACAGGCTAGAGCACTTGATTATCATATATTTCTTTTTTTCTCCAAAATTCATGGGCTGAATGCATCACTTTTAGCTGACAATCTGCCCGGAGTTCCAATTTAACAAGGAGATATTTTTTTCTTCAGTTCTGTGATTCCAACTTGCCAAAGCCATGACACATTCTCTGATCTGACTTTGTAAGGGTAGTGCCACTAATTTACCGTGGCAAGACAGTAATACAAAACAAAAAGTGATGTTTACAAATTTATCAAAACAGTCTCAGGTCTGATAATATGTTTTTGGCCTGCTAAATTTGAGTGTGCCCATTGAAGCTTACATTGAATTTACTGTCCCAAATTGAAAAAACACCCCAAAATGCAAAGAAAGATATGAGCAGCTGCACATTTCCTAGTATTTTGCAGGAATTTCTAATCTGTTTTAGACTAAACTCCTTGCTGAATATGATTTCTGTGATTTCTAAAGACACCTTGTACTGGCAGTGAGAGACACAATTACTCTCCCTGTACTTGCCTAATTCAGATATCATGTGACAACTGCAGATACATAAACAAAATGATATTCGTAGGTAAGTTGATTTGCAACCCAAGCTGCAGCCCAAATTAACTATAGATAGGCATATAAATGAATTCTGAAAGAATCCTCAATTTTCTATTTCAGTGGTGAAGTAGATTTAGTTTTCCTTCATAAGTTCTAACAGTAGAGATAACCATCCCCTTGTGTGAAAGAATTTCCTGCAAGCAGCAAAAATGTTTTAAAAACAAATATGGTTTTCTCACAAGAATACCCTGAAATCTTACAGTGTTCATGACTGTGTTCCTGTTCAACTACCTTAAAATATGAAACTTGACCTGGTGCTTTGAAACACCTCTCACAAATGAGACGTGCTATACTGGGACTAAAAGCTAAATGAAATGGTGGTGGTGGTCCATTAGTTAGCAGTTTCTTCACTAAATCTATACTTATGACTCAGAATGAAGTACTGTGTTTTAGATGAAAAGTAAAACGGAGGTCCCTGACCATTTTGTTTCATTAAACATCCAATGACACTTTTAACCAAAGCAGAGGATGTTGAGTTCAATGTTCTTAGAAAATTCCTATCTGGATAATTACATCCTGCTCTGCTAAACTTCCCCCTAGAGAAAATTTAATTAAAATGATTTGATGACTCTCTGGCACAGAGTAGACAGGTGTCTGTAACACAAAAGCCACCAGCACAATTGACATAAATTGATGCTCTTCTGTGGCAGAGAGAGAGAGGATAGAAGCATCACTTTCTCCTTACCAGAAATGGACATTCCATTTTAGGCACTGGGCACATCCACATTGTGTTGCTGATTACAAAGTGCTAAATGTTTTTGATATCTGCCCAGAATTTCTTTTAAGGTGTAGGAACTGAATTCATAGCTCATAGCCCTTTTAACAATCAACTAGATTCTCGCTAGGTTTTATTAGTGTTATAAGTAGTGATTAAATAGATATACACAGGAGAGGATGGAGAAGACATTTTTGCAATGCAGCTGGGAATCTTCAACACAGACATTGAGAAAGTCTTTTGCATTAATAATCAAAGAATCACAGAACCACTGGGGGTGTAGGGTACCTTGGGAGATCACACAGTTCAACACCCCTTCCAGAGCAGGATCAGCTCAAGCAGGTTGGTCAGAACATGTCCAGTCATGTTTGAGTATCTTAAATGATAGAGAGTCCACAACCTCTCTGGGAAACCTGTGCCAGAGTTTGACTGCTCTTACAGGAAAAAAACCTTATTTTTCTTCTGTTTATACAGAACTCCCTGTGCTTCAACGTGTGTTTATTACTTCATGTCCTTCCACTGGGCACCTCTGGGCCTGTCTCCAGTTTCTTTACTCTCCCATCAGGTATTTATACACATTGACAGTCCTTACCTGAACATTCTCTTCTTCAGGCGGAGAAGCCCCAGCTCTTTCAGCCTTTCCTTTTATGTCAGATGCTCCGAGCCCTTAACTAAGTGGTGGAGATTTTCTGGACTTGTTCCAGCACATCCATGTCTCTCTTGCATTGTGGCACCCAGATCTCGACCCAGAGTTCCAGATGGGTGTCCCTAGGGCTCAGTAAAGACTGATAAAATAATTTACTTTCTTGTACTTCTTTCAACTGGACAGATGGCCATCCCGTGTTCTAAATACTTCTGCACCCAGTGACACAAGGCAAATAGTGGGGTTTTTTTGGAGGAAAATGTTGACTAACTCAAAGAGCAGGTGGGCATATTCTCTGGACCAGGGGTCCTCAAACTTTTTAAACAGCGGGCCGGTTCACTGTCCCTCAGACACTGTCGGGGGCCAGACTATAGTTTGGAAAAAAATGAACGAATTCCTGTGCACACTGCATACATTTTATTTGTAGTAGTGCACAAAAACCAGGAAGAAGAATGCAATATTTAAAATGAAAAACAATTGTAATCAACAAAAACAAATAATATTGCAGTGTGAACTATGGGCCTGCATTTGGTTAATGAGATGGTCAATGTTAGGTTCCATATTTGTCACTGTTAGTCATAGCAAGGGATGCCAGTGTTCATCAGTTAGTCTGGATCTGATTGGAGATTTCAGATGTTTCATTTGGGAAAAAGTCTGCTCACAGACACAGGTGCTGCCAAAGATGGTTGCAATTTTGAGTGCATGGTTTCTGAGATTATGATATGTCTCTGAGGGGAGAGATGCATAGAAATTAGTAAGGCTGCTTGATTTGAATGCATCTTTCAGCGAGTCNGAATACATCTCACAGATGAGCTTCCCCTTTCCTTGAAGTTGGACATTGAAATTGTTGAGTAGCTCTGTTACATCTGTCAGAAACACAAGGTGCCAGCTGCAGAGCAGGAGGAGGAGGAGGAGGAGGAGAAGGAGGAGAAGGAGGAGAAGGAGGAGAAGGAGGAGAAGGAGGAGAAGGAGGAGGGGGCAGCGGTAGCACAGTTTGTAGCCCAGAGGCTCCCCTGGGCAGGGCAGGCCGAGGACAAGGCGCTGGTTCCAGCCCAGTCCCGGCGGGGGCTGCGGAGGCCAGCACATGGATTGAGTGGCAGGAAGTCACCTGTGGCTGCTTGGGTCCCGCCAGCCCCCGGCGGGAGGCACGGGGGGGTTCTGTAAATACCGGCGGGCAGGACTGAGGACCCTGGGGGGCCGTATCCAGCCCGCGGGCTGCAGTTTGAGGACCCTTGCTCTGGACCTTATACATCTTTGCCAATATTTTGCTAGGTCCTCTTCCATATGACTGCCATTCTGTACCAGTTCTTAGCAATAGCTTAACATTTTAAAGCTTAATTAAACAGTCTCACCAATGGACAGTTAATGATTTAAAAGGAAACAATTCACCAATATCTTGTTTCTCCATTATACAATACACATTTTAATGGTTTGTACTGAATCAGTTGCTTATCAAGACCTTGAATATCTCAACAATCGTACTACATTTTCTCAAAATAACATAGCATGATACAATGTGGTTAAAGTAGAGTGACAGCAAGAGCTGTGGCTCGAATGTAAATGCTGTGTTACACCATGGCAAAAAAATGTTCCACAAATCTAATGAGTCAGACATAGCCTTGAGTCTGGATGATATTCAGCATAATGACACGGCTCAAAAGTAATTGCCAAACAGTCTCTCATCACTCACAGAGCCTACTCAGTCATCTAGACCCTGTGCAAGCAAAACTCCCAGTGACTTCAACAATGTAATGCCATAGAAATGAACCCAAGATTATTCAGGAGAAAAAAATAATGAAAGTCAAACAGAAAAACAATCACTTTAGAATGTATACAGCTTTCATCATCATAATACCTGTGCACTCCAGAATCTTTTCTCAAAATGCTATTAAGCACTCATAAAGTAGCAGTTTTATGAATGGGTATTTGATGCATCCAAGGTCATGTAAGAGATGTAGCAAACAGCAATACAAAAATCCACCCTGGGAGACAAACATTGTCCCAGGATAGAGGGAATTCCAGTAGTTGCCTAATAATGACTAGGATCTGCTAATAGGTTATTTTATGCATCAGATTTTATCATTGAAATGCACCCATAAAGTCTGAATCAATATTGACACTCAGACTGATTTCCTTATTGTTATTGCCAGTAAACTCCATTCTGAAATAAAAACTTTCTTAACAGCCAACTAAAATACACCCTACTGCGGTGCTAGATCACTTGTGATTCTTTTCTTTTCCAGGTAATTATAATAATTGATTCTATTGATCCCATGCTTTTTCAGAAAATGTTTGTGCCTGAATAACTCCACAATGAATAGTCAGAACAACCCTTCCAACCCAAAGATTGTCTGCAGGAGATGACCAAGGATTAAAAATAGATATAGGAGTTTAGTGAATAACAAGGTGACTCAGGCACCTTCCACTGGCAAAGCAGCTGTACCAGAGCCTGTTCTCCACCTGGATGCTGTGGGTCAGCCCCAGGCAGCAGCCAAACACCACACAACCACCTGACCACTCCCTGCCTCCTGCAGTGGGACAGGGGAAAAGCAAGACTAAAACAGACCCCAAGGGTCAAAATAAAAGTAGTTTAAAAAAGAGGGGAGGGGAGGGGAGG
>WAAE01005962.1:0-10639 GCA_013400495.1 Nicator chloris
TTTCAGATGCAATTTTGGCCTTAATAGAAGAAATCCATGATTTGTCTGATATAGTTTTACAAAACAGAATGGCTCTCAATTTCCTATGAGCTGCACAAACATTAACACCACTTGTTGTTCTTATGCAGATCAGAGTAAAAGAATTATTAAGGATTTGGTTGAAATTTGGAAGCTATCTTGGTTTGGAAAAGACAGGTGTGTCACCCTAGTTTTTTCAGCCTTCTGATGTTTACCTTTAAAAATCTTTTTCTCATGCACTTTTCTGTAAATAATAAGTTTGTTTACATGTAGTTTTATCTTGTTTACATTCTTTCTTGATAGACATCTGTCTTGACCAATGTGATTAAAAAAGTGTTAACTTTGCCTACCAATCATTGTGCTTTTTTGAAATACTATATAAAAGAGTCAGAAATTTAAATAAATCCCTTTTTGCTCTTAGAAGCTCTCCGAGTCCACGTCTCGTTGTTTCGTGTCCTAGTGCGACACAGGTGTCTGCTAGGGAGGGCAAGGCCTCCCTTCGAATGGAGAATTCAAACCCATCTCCCTCCGAATTGTTATAATTTTGAAAATTAAAGGGCTCTCAGGCAAAGATATGGGGATAGGAATAAGAGTTCTTTACTAGTATGTTAAACAAAGCAAAACAAACAACAACTTCATCTTTAACAACAAAACAGAACCAGGAACCTCGAGGGGCTTTGCTTCACAAAGCCCAGGGCAGTCCGATCTCAGTGCCCCTGCAGGACTCTGCTAGCACCAAGCTGGAACAGTGGAAAATCCCAGGCTGGTGGATGAGATATATCAGAAGCTCCGCGGTGGTAGCTGGAACGGTGGGATGTCCCAGCAGGGCAGGGAGGTGCGGGGCTACAGCGTAGCAAAAAGAGCAGTGCCTAAGAAGTGGCAGTGGCGAGACAGGGCCGGCCCAGCTCCAGCAGGACAGGAGGAGGTGAGCTCAGAATTCCTGGGCACACGAGCAGATGGTGGTAGATTTTCCAGGACCATACTTGGTGGTGACAGTGAACTCCTCCTGCAGCAAGCAACAGCCTGGCCATCCTCCTCCGATGCCGAGAGCAAGAGACCCCCAGCCCTGTCCACTTCCTGCCCCCAAAACTCGCGTTATCTTCCCCCTCCTGACTTTTGGCCAGCTGTTTGTTTTGGTCAAACACCCACAAGTACCCAGCAGTTAGTCTCCTAGCAACTTATGGGAAAAAATTCTATAAGTAAAAAAGAAACAAATCTAACCCCCAACAGAAGCAAACTCAAATTCTACATCAGGCAGCTTTCAAAAGGCTCATTGAACTTTGAAGATATCTTCAACACACTCACTTCATGGTTACCAAATTGGGCCTGGATAAAAGAAATGTTCATAGTAGCCGTAGTTGGCATCTGTACGATAGAGGGTGGGATAGCCGGTTGTGTAAACTGGTGCTGTGGTTAAATACAGAGTAGAGACTAGTCAAGACAGAGTCTTGTTAATCTCTAAACAATGGGGAAAATTATGCCTTGCTGATTTTTACCTTTTTTATTTTCTATATTCTCTGTACTCTTTACACATGTGTTTTCAGCTCTGTAGTCTATTACTGTAACTTAGCTTCAGTATTTTCCTGGGCAGAAAGACAAAACACATTCCAAGACCCCTATGCTATCTTGGTTCTCCTTAGAAACCAAGTTGAAAAACAGCTCTTCAAGACACATTTTCATAAACAAAGTTCAGTTTCCATCTGACGGGGAATGATTTAGAGGGGGAAATTACCTCACCTCTTATGTCTCTAACTGGTGATTTTTGTCAATTATGCTAATTTGCTAAACCTAAAAAACTGTATTCACCCCATGGGTGGGGGAGCATTTTGTGGACATTTTCCATATCTGCCCCGGAGGCCTTCAATAAAGACCAACCTTTATATTACCTCCAATGCTAATATTATCTCGAAAGTGTGTTGTTTTATTTCCAGGCTCTTTAAGGCATCACTAGGCTATTTTAATTTAATTCTTGAAGCAATATTAAAGTCAAAGTCTTACACATGAGCATTTGTAAACTAAAAAGCTTTGTTTGGGACATGTATATTGTGTGCTAGGAACATGCAACATTCAGCAAAATGCATTAATACTTCCGGTTATTAAATATGTGCAATGCAGCTAAGTCAGTAACAAAATTATATTTTTGAAAGGTTTAGTTTGAGACATTGTCTGATTTTCCCTGTTTGTTTTGTAGACTCCTGCCTTGTCCTAAACCCTAAACTCCACCCCTGCCTTCACCCTATAAAACCCCACCACCTTCTCCCCCTTCGCTCTCTCTCTCCTCCTCTCTGTCTTCTCCTCCTCCTCCTCTTTCCTCCTCTCTGGCTTCCTCCCCCTCCCCGGCCCTGGGGGAAATAAATGGATTCTCTAGCTTGACAAAGACTTGTCTCCTGTTTCCCTGCCGGCCTCGCAGCAGCTGTACCTTCCCGCACACAATGAACTTTGCAGCCACGCGATGCAACAAGTGGTGGAGAAGGCGGGCAACCAGTGAAGACAGCTGGACCAGCACCCCGTAAGTCACCCGCTGACTGTTACCTCTTGCGGGACCCTCATCTTAAAAACATGGAGTTAAAAGGCTTATGGGGAGGGAAGGCAAGATAAAGGTTGGAAATCATCCAAAGGTGACGCAGGATCTCTGCTGCTCGGCCCCATGGGGGGGCCGAGCCGAAGCCCGCTAAAGGAGTAGGATGAGGTATAAGATGGTGATAGAATATGTGAAATATTCGCCGCAGCCTTTTTGCGTGCTGTTTGTAGTATTTCTTCCACGCTAGGAGCACCTGCAGCCATAGCACATACTGGAGCTAAAGTAGGATATAAATCTGGTTCTTGTCAATAGGACCAGGATCAAATGTATCCTTTTTCTCCGGATCATTATCCTCAAGTGATGTTTCATTAATAAAAACAACAGTATCTGAAGGCGATGCAGGCGGAGCATCTGCAAGGACATGATCTGTTTCCTTTAATTGTTGCAAAGCTGAGTAAACCACACTCCAAGTAATAATATCATCAGGGTGGACATTGTGATGAGAAATTTGGCGGGTTTGTAAACATTCACTGACCTTTCGCCACTAAGTAAGATCATAGGAACCATCTGATGGATACCAGGGACAAAATTGTTTGACCCATATAAGTAATTGGATGAGCCTTTGGGGTTGGAGTTTATAACCCTGTTCCCTGGTGATGGGCAACAGACAGTCTATGCAGTTTTTGGGATTTTGTTGCGCCTTGCCCCATTATAAGAAATGCTGCCCAACTGTTCACAAAAGGCTAACCTGTTCTATAGCTAGTGATGAAAGGAGCTCCTTGGTGTTCAGGTGAACACACGCACACTTGATTCAGTCAGGGTACGCCACCGGACAGGATCACGTCAGTAGTAATGAAGTCCCTGTAAATCGGGCACCATTTGTTGGTGTATGAATGCAAGACTCACAAGCTGAGAGCAAAACGAATCTGTTTGTTGCAGAGTTAAGACAGTACTTATACACTTGGTGTGACAATCTTTGTTCAGTCCTTCGCATGCAAGCCGGTTGCAGGCCTGTAATAAATCTGTCGGCCTGACAGTTTATTAGTTTTCTCAAGGTTTGCAGGCTTCGAAGAAAGAGGACGCCTTTCCTGTTCTCAGATCGTGTGTAATCTGCTTTCTCTCATGCTTCCCAGGAATTTTCTGCAGTGTCAGGCTTTGCTCTTTCCTCACAGCTGTTTATACCAGAATGTCTAATTTGTGACCCACTGACTGTATCTGACTCTCCAGAAGAGTTAATCTGGCATTTCCTGGGTTCCCAAGACTGGAAAATGGTTTGAGACCTTATAAAGACTGCAGAGAGTGGCTACCTAAACAACTTATCACACAATTGGAAGCATATGTTATGTGGCCAAAATGGGTGTCCCTCATGGCTAGGCATGCACCACCACATAGCTGAAAAGCATGCCTTCTAGTCATTTGGTAGGGGAATCGTTGGTATATTGTTATGCCAAGATGGTGTTGACTCAGAGAATTTAACTTTAAAAATATTTAGATATAAATTCAGGTATTGGTAAACGAAGAAGACAAATAAACACTTAGGGAAAACACCTTTCTTCTCTCTTCCCCAGGCTCAACTTCAGTCCAGACACCTCTCTTCCCCCCTCCCTAGTCTCCACTGCCTTTATTTTTGCCATGTGTTACACTCAGTCCCTTCAGTGAGGTAACAGACAGTGCAGGATGTTTGGAACAGTGCATAGTGTTTTTTCTTACACTGCTCCTGGCTTTTTATTAATTTCCTCTGCTCTGGCATGGGCTTATCTACAGGCTGCAGCCTCTTTTTGGGGGTATACCTGCTTTATGGTGGATTATCCATGGGCTGTAGTCCCCTCAAGGACATACCACCTCTTCTGACATGGAACATCTTCTGAGAGTGTCTCCAGCTGTGTCCCCCAACAGTGTCCCTTTCCTTGTGTCTCTTTCTGTTTTTCCTTACTTGTCCTCACATTTCCCTCCTGTGTGTCCTGTCCCTAGCTGCTACCACACTTTGTTAAATATGTTTGTGCAGAGGTGTCATGTTGAAGTTTTGCTATGTGATGGGTTGTTTTCATCATTTGCTACGCTAGCTAGTTGTGACCAGCTGTGACTAGCACAAGACAGTTCATGGTCTATGCATGCACAGATCAATCTTGCAGATCCATTCTACCAAAAATCTGTCATTTACACTAAGTATAGATATACTCTATTATGTGTTTCAAACCACACCTCCCCTCCAGAGGAATCGGGTATTGTTTTACCCGAACTGGGCTCTCCGGTTTCTCTATTTCCACAACAATAGGTTCCATTTCAATTCTCCCTGGCTCTCCCTCTGAGTGCCACACCTTCTCGTCTATCCTCCCTTCATCCACAGCAGTCAGCTTATACAAACTTACTACCAGTTGTGAATTCCTCCCAATAAGGTTTACTTCTAAAGCTATCATCAGATCCCTGCCCAACAGATTATACTCAGCTTCTTCTACAAGAAGCATATTCCCCAAACAAACCTTTGTCTCCAATTCTATTTCCACATCCTTGATCACCGGTCTCTTAAATGGTTCTCCCTTGGCACCAATAACCAGCACAGTATCCTTGCTCTTTAGACACCCTGCTGGCAATTTTTGAAAGGTACTCCTCTCTGTGCCCGAATCCACCAAAAATAAAATTTCTTGCTTTTTAGGGCCAATTTTAAGCTTTATCAAGGGCTCGTTCATTGTCCTTGACCCTAAAATAAAAAGCCCCTGACACCTCTAATCCTCTTGAAATATTTCTGTGTCCTTTTTCTTTTTTGCACAATTTTTCTGTATGTGGCCCCGTCCTCCACAGTAATGGCACACAGGCCACTCCCTCTGTTTACCTTATTCCTTTTTCTGAGACACTTGCTTCTCCCGAGCACCCCCCTTCGCAGCTTTTCCCTTCACCCCCAAAGGCTCCAATTTCTGGGCTTCCCTTACAGCAGCTACCAACACTCTGGCTTGCACCTTTTGTTTTTCATCTTCACGTCTCATGTATACCTTCTGTGCCTCCCTCAACAGCTCTTGTAATCCTTTCTCCTGCCAGTTTTCCAACTTTTCCAATTTCCTCCGTATGTCCTCCCAAGACTTGGCAACAAATTGAGTTTTGAGCAGTACTTCCCCCACCGGGGAATTGGGATCTGTTCCCGAATATATTTTCAGACCCTTTCGCAAGCGTTCTAACCGCTCTGTAGGTGTTTCATCCTTCCCTTGACATTCCCCAAGTATCTTGCTGATGTTCTGCCCCCTTGGCACAGCTTCCCGTATACCCTGTATCACAGTATTCCTTAGATCTATCATATTCTGCCGCCCCTCAACCATCTGGGCACTCCACCTCGGGATCTGTTGGGGCCACTTTGTGTCCCCAGGGGGCCCCTGTGGATTTCTATGGTCCCATTCCCATATTCCTGCTTGCCTTATCATTTCCCTCTCCTCAGTGTTGAACAAAGACCTTAAAATGGCATTCATATCCTCAAAAGAATAGATGCTTGTACCCAGGAACTCGTCGAGTCTCTCGGATACGCCCCACGGGTCTTCCATAAGCTTACCCATTTCTTTCTTAAAAGCCCGCACGTCTCCCGTGTTAAGGGGGACATCTACATAGCCAATAGTTCCCATGCCAGTTGGCACTTCCCGTAAAGGGAACATGCCGTGTGTGTGTGTCCTCATTTTCCTCCTCCTCCTCTTCCTCCACCCGCATCAGTTTTCTTTGGGATCTCCTCACGGGCTGGTTATGTGCCACTTTTGAGGAGCACAAAGGCAGGGGAGGTTGAGCCAGGGCAGGGGCCGGCGGGGGTAGGTACACGGGCTCCGGTTCCAACGGCGGTGGGAGCCCGGGGAGCAATTCGATCGATTGTGGCGGAGGAGAGGAGACTGTCACCGGAGCCGACTCTGCGAGAGGAGCGGCTCCCTGCGGCTGCCTTGAAGGCAGCAACTCCAGCGGTGGTGCCGACGCTATCGGCTGCTGGGACCGCCCTAAAGACGGCAGTGGGTTTGATGGAGGGATACCCGCTTCAGGGGGCTGCTGTGGTGCCATTTGATATGGGGGAGGCAAATTATCGAGGGGGTCCCATGTGTCCCTTGCTGCCGATAGCCTTTTTGTCCCCAAAGGGAACAATATTTCCTCGACCATTTCCCATAATTCAGCATACTCTTTTTCCTCCTGACCCCACGGCTCTTTTGTATCCACATACCTGCTTAAAGCACGGCATGTCCATTTTTCAAAAGTCCCAAACACTGGCCAGATGACGTGGCTCCTTATCTCCTTTCCCCCCCCCCATATTTCCATGCAATAATTAATCATCCTTTCTTTAGATCTCTTCCTCCTTTTAGCGTTTTCGCCCCAATGTTCTAACATTAGCCCTAGTGGGCTTCTCCTGGGAATTTCAGAAATCTTTTCCTGTAATTCCTTGCTTGACTTTTTCTGTGGTTTGCTTTTTCTCAGTCCCATCTTACCTTTTGCTCTTGGCTCCTCCTTTTCGAATACTCGTCTGACTTTAACAAGTACCCTTTCCCAAAATATTTTACCGAGCTACTTACCCACTCCAGTGGACCGCCTGGGGGCGTTCACTTGGTACTTGGCTCTCTATACCTTTTGAACGATTTTCAGGGAAACCCCTCCCGAGGCATGAAGGTTTACCAGTTCCCGAACTCCTAGGAACGTCCCTTCCCTTCAGCCCCCAAAAGTGAGCCAAAACCAAAACCCCCTGCGCTCTGGGGTTTTCCACAATTGCTTCCCTTTGGCCCGACCCCGTCCCTCGCGGAACCAGGGAACTGCGGTCCGCAGGTCCTCTCTCGCTTCGTGATAAAATCACGTCTCAGCCACACACACACGTGGTCACACCACTCAACCACGGGATACTTATGGAGCCCTTTTCTCTCATGGATTCCCTTGTGCACTTTAGGATTTTTATGAGTGAAAAAATTGTTTTGCCGCGGCAATCGAAGAAACCCCACTTTGGGTTCTTCCTTGAGTTCTCCAAGAGCCACTTTAGCTAGCTTTTTCCCCTTGTTTGACTGTGGCTTTTTATCGCTCCCGGTTCATTGATCCAGCCGGTCCCAGGCTCCCTCGCTCCACCCGGACCGCTGAAAACAGCGGTGGCGCCTTCCGAGCAGGACGAGGGGGTTCCTGAACCCCAAATCTGGATCACGTTGGGGTCACCAGAAACTGTTATAGATAGGGACCAAACCAACCGAATTAAAATATAAAAGAATTTATTGATTACAAGATAATTTCGATAAAGCCACAATCAAACCAACAGAGTGCCGAGCCCAGGAAGTCGGCACTGGTGAACAGAGTGTATCATGTCTATCTCGCCAACCCCTCTGTCCACATTTTGCCGGTCGGCTTCTCAGTTTTTATACCTAAAAAATAGCCCCAGGCTTGGGCTTGCAATAGGAACAATGTCTTTCTTGTGGTGCAGATGAAATTCATGGTGGACGAACACCGGTCTCCGGTCCTGCTGAAAAGATTCCTCGGAGAGGATGATTCTCTTGATTCATTTTTAGATGAAGTTTCATGTGGTTGCTGATGAGCTTATCCTTATCGGTTGATAGGATCATGCGCTAAGTGGCAGTCGTTGGCCATGGTCATCTCCCGAGACCGTGACTCTCTGTCGTTTCTTCAGATGCAAATGTGGTTCCCCGTCTGAGTTTCAAGGTCCCCCTCGAAACAGGCTTCCCATAAAAGCTTACATGGCACAGATTCTAACTAAAAATATTAAGTTATATACAGTATAACAAACACCCAAGCACGAATTATTCCTACACATATACAACATTGGTGTTACTATTGTGCATGATGAGGATGACTATGGAGCAGGAGCGGTGAAGGTGGTGGTGGTAGGGCTGGTAGCGGCACGTCAGGGTCCAGCCCTCTCTCAGGCTGACCAGCTTCACCACGCTTCTTCTGCCGCGTGGGCTTCTGCTTCCCCCCTCTGCTGGGGCCGAGCACCTCCCTTGCTGCACGGGCTTGGGCGGCTCCTCCGTGGGGCTGAGCAACTTTGCCATGCCTCCATTGCTGCATGGACCTTGGCCCGGCCCCCCCCACGGGGGCTGGGAAGCTCTTCACCCCCACGTGGGCCCAGGGTCGGCCCCGCAGGCCTGGGGAGGGGCCAGCTGCAGCGGCGTGGCAGGAAGGGGGGGTAGGTAGGGGATAAGGGAAAGTCTGGGATTGGAAAAGAAGGGCTTCAGCGGGAAAGAGGGGTTTTAAAAACCGCATGGTCCGCACCATTTTTAGAAGGAAAGCCCAGAACGGCGTGGCCACTGCCTTGCCGGGCAGGGAATGGGGGACATGGAAAGACAGGGGATGAAGGAGGACATCAGATGGCGGGAGGATGGCAGCAATCCCGTGTCAACTTTGGATGGTTTCCGACCTTTGTCTTGCCTTCAGGGAAGGGGGGGTAAGTGTGGTGGAGAGGGGCACAGGGTGACGGAGAGACAGCAGCAGCTTCGAGCCATCCTGGCAGTTTTCACTCCTTGTGCGCTCTTTAGGAACAAGGGGTAAGGAAGGATATAGGTAGCTTCACAGAAACTGGAAATGTGAAGTTTCACAGGAGGCAGGACTGCTGATTCAGGGTGCCAACACTCTGCATGCAATCGTCCATAAACATCCATAAGTACCACCAGGGCTTTACTGTCCATAGATGCAGCAGATGTGTCGGGAGAGTTGATAAGAGCTCACTGAGTGGTCCTTTTTGCAAAAATTCCCTCCCATGAAGAATGAAAAGACTTGTGATGGTAGATGTTAGCCCCATCTCAGTCCCAGTAAGCCCGTCCCCTTACTGGTAGTTTCTCTCCCCATAAGCCTTTTACCTCCATGTTTTTAAGATGGAGGTCCCGCAAGGTGTAGCAGTCAGCAGGTGACTTATGAGGTGCCGGTCTAGTTGTCTTTACTGGTTGCTCACATTCTTCCACCATTTGTTGCATCGCGTGGCTGCTGTTCATTGTGTGTGGGAGGGTACAGCCGCTGTGAGGCCGGCAGGGAAACAGGAGACAAGTCTTTGTCAAGCTGGCAAATCCATTTATTTCCCCCAGGGCCGGGAGAGGAAACCGTAGAGGAGGAGGGGGCGGCAGGGGAGGGGGAGGAAGAGAGCAGAAAAGAGGAAGACAGGGGTGGGGGAGGCAGGCAGGGGCAGGGTGGTGGGGTTTTATAGGGTGAAGGCAGGGGTGGAGTTTAGGGTTTAGAAAAAGGGAGGAGTCTACAACTACCTTCTCGGAGTCTTAACTGAAACCCTTATCCTCTTACAAAGGGTGGTAGTGTGGGAAATAGTCAGTTTGCACACATGTAGCTAAGAACTAACCACTCCACATGTTTCCACCTGCCCAACAAGACACTGTCCCACTTAAAAAAGCACACGTGCAAGTGTACTTGCAGTGAAAACACATTGGGATCAAAACCTTTTGTTACTTGTAAAACAAAATCATCACTATCAAGTTATGTGTAATATAGTAGTTTTTGTGATTCACCACTTTATTACTCCTCCCAGTAATAAAGCGTTAAAAATGGTTTACGTGACAGCATAATTTAAAAAAAATGCACCAAACAACACATAAATAAGCCTCCGAATTCTTCCCTCTTGCAAAAGCTTGCTTAAAGTTCACTGTAAGTGCTCACTTTCGTTGGTTTTATGTAATCAAAATCTAGTATGCTTCAAATATTCCATTAAGTAGAATAAATGAAAAAACAACATACTAATATATTTAGTTTTTTAATAGATACATGTTATGTTATTGGCTTTTCACGAATATTGAGATGAATGTTATATGTGTAGTGTTAGAATTACTCTGCTCTATAGTTCTTTTTACTTAAGACATAGTAGTGGATAGCTGGTATATAGTTATGCTTGTAATTGAACTGTCTCTTGGTTGGGATAACATCCAATGAACATGTGAAGAGGACCCTGCTATTGATATGCCAAATTATCAGCACCTGCTGTCTGAAGAAAGCATGGACCACAGCCCAAACTGGAGGGGATAAGAAAACTACAACCAAGGAACACGTATACTCTAAAAAGGCGGACCCAAAGAGTGGCCATGCAAAACTGTTCTTGGAAAAAGATGAATATGCATAATACTCTATGCATATGCAACAGGCAGATGTAACAGAAAAAGT
>WAAE01005963.1:0-21309 GCA_013400495.1 Nicator chloris
CATTTGTGAGGGGTTTTTTTTTCATATTTTTTGATCACATGTGTCAAAAAACCACAAAAATAGTTCTTCTAAATAATTTTGCTGATGTTATTTTGTTATTTAAGCTTTACTTGCAATCTCTGTCCTTTGTACTAGTCAGGAAAAGAAATCGGGTAAGTCCTTTCTTAAAAACTAAATCAGGTTGCCTAATCTAGCACATTTTAAAGCTTGACAATTGTGCAGATGTGTATCCTATTTCACACTAATAATCTGTTTTCATTAGTATTACTTCTTTTGTGTCACTCTAACTTCTTCCCATTTTACAATGCATGATGCCAGTGCACGGCTCACACCTGCTTGCCTGATCAAGACGAATTGTGAAAGACTTTTTTGTTGTAGTGAACAGGCCCAATTTATAAGATAATAGTGCTTAGATGCTACAGGACAACTTAGCTCTCGTTCATTTACTAGTACAGATTGTTTTAGGGGTTATTTAAAGGCTTGTTTGCATGGGATAATATACTGGTCCTTTGGGTTTGTCGATTTCGCTTTTAATTTTAGTTAGTAACTGGTAACATCTATGAAAAAAATTTACTGGAAACATTTTTTTTTATGCTAAGTTCTTCTTTCATTACATGTCAGAGAATTAAAAGTGCCTATTGTGGAGATTTCTGGGGAGACATGAAGACAGGTAGAGAATAAACCAGTGTGAATAAACCAGTACAATTGTAGGTACGACTGGAAATGAGACAAGTTTACCTTGAAGTTGCAAATAAAACAGATATGCTACAGAAATATCAGAATGAACTCTGACATTCTGATAAGGCTGAGTGCTTTTAAAAGGATGGATTAGACAGGTCTCAGACTGTGATTTGCTGTGACACATAATAGAAAGGATTAAGAATTTCCTAATTTCAGGCATATCTCACAAAAAAACCCAAACAAACAAAAAACCCACACCGAAACAAAAACTACGATCAAAAAACCAAACAAATCTCAAACTCCAAATCAACCTGCTACACCTGCGTAAGTACATATTCTTTTTCCATGACAGAGATTGCAGAAGCTGCCACAGAATCACTGTGCAACTGCAAACAGAAAAAAAAGTTTCTCCTATGGAAAAACCTCATGTTATACAGCATGCAGAATAGCTGAAAACTTGGTAGATGAGTTATACAGAATATGGTGCCTGAAGAATTTATCTTTAAAAAAAGACAGCCTGAATACATAAACCTGTGATTGAGTACCAAAATTTTCGTTAGGCCTCAATCTTCTCTGAATTTTAAACAGAAAATAAACCAACAACTCACTAACTGAGAACACAGCTAGAAATGAATAATGGGATGGTATCACAGATCACAAAAAATAACTACTTGCTATATTTTGAGAAAACAAAAGAAAAAAACACTGATAGCAGGAATTAATAAAATAGATAAAGGAAAAGGATGTGATACATTGATAAGAACAATAAAAATTCAATCACATTTATTTTTTATAAAGAAACAAGCATTAATTTGTCTTCAGCATTTAAATGGCTATAACATGTCAGTTTTTGCCACTCTTATAACAGCTAAACAAGATTGTCAACCATTTGAAGATGAATCATCTTTTTCTAGGAACAAAGCGATCGGGTTGTTTAAAACTTCTAATGACATATTTGTTACAGACTGATTTGGCAGAGACTCTATTAGTAATTGCATTGTGAAAGCACTAAATCTAAACAGTAGCTAATAAACAGCACTCCCAAATAACGCTCCAGTCAAAGGGTTTAATTTCTGTGCTACAGCACTATTTTTGAGCTAAATCTCTTGACGTGAGATGAAGTGTTGCTTTGATCACCGTTTTTCCAAGGTTGTCTTTTAATTAATTCACTGTTGCCCTCTGCACCTCCTCCCTGCCAGGTTCGTTCCCACATGGTGTCTCCTCTCTTGCCCCCTGGGTTTGAGGCGTGAACCTGCCTTTTCCTGGTGGTTTGAGAATGGTGCTTGCTGTCAATTCACAGTTTTATATGCAATATATCATTAGCATTGGTGTGTCTTTCTGAAGAGAATTACCCAACTGGACCCCAAGCCAGTGGTCTTAACCAACAGTCTCACGGTGAGCTACCTGTCCTGTTCTTAAACAAACCAACCTAACCAGAAAGCACTGAACTGCATCTTCATTTTTGTTCTTATGCCTTTGCTGGGCATACAATAGCTCTTTAGCTGGACAACTAGATACACTATATACTCAGGCAGTGTTTGTTGTGTTCTTTTCTTCAAAGAATTCAAATTTGCTGATTTGTTTACACAGCTTGGGCTACATAAGTAGTCAGATTATGCACACAGCATTATTTCTGACCCTTCATTTCCCTTTAATCCTAAAATCCAATTTGTCTTCTGAGTGTCCTGGTAGATGGTGGAGGAGAAAAGAAAACATTTCAAAAGGAAAAGGAAGTACCTGGACAATTTAAAAAGACATTTTATTTTCTGTCCTCTTATGTGTGTAAAAAACCTTCAAAGACAATCTAGTTTTCAGGGACATAAAAGTTGTTTCAGAAGAGAGAGGTGACAAAGAGATAGGCAATTAATCAGCTGTTTAACATTCTTTGTATTGATCTTTGAGCTTATTTCTACATACGAGAGGATGTTTCAGATCAAAGCATGAGTCGTCAGAAACTTTTGTCTCTTTTTAGAAGCTGCAAAGTGCAAGCTTTCATCTTTTCTCTATGTATAAAACTCTAGGCTAGATTTATAGTAGATACAGATAGGCACAAAGGCCCTAAATTTTGATGTAGAGCATAGTATTTCTGAATTGGAATCAGTATTTTTTGTGTTAGTCCTGCCCATAAAGTGTTCCTAAAAACTTATTTTTTCATAGGATTTTGGCAAGTCAAAATCACTATATTGAGTCTTGATTATTTATTCCATTTCTTTCAAAAAATACTTATTTAAGAATTGACTTGGGAAGATTTTAAGCAAATTCTGTTTTTCTGTTACTGAACATAAACAAACAGAAAAAGAGAAAATATTATGATAGAAATGTTCTTTTAATGCTGACAAATGGATTTGAGATAGAAGTTATTTTAGTGTGTAAATCTTTCAAACAGCATGAACAAGTATATTTTAAGTATAACTTGCAATTACATGTGCACAAGTATATTCATATGCTTCTCAGTTGATCAAGGATACCTATGGCAGTAATGTTATTTCTTAATAATGATATTCCAGTAAAATTTCTTTTTGCTTGCCACTGTACAAATCTGGAAAAAAGGACAGGTCCCAACACAAAACTTCAATAGTTAAAAATTCAGTATTATAGGATAAGTTTTATAAACAATTCAGTATAATTCCTGGCTTTTAAAAAATGTCATCAAATTTCAGATTGCCATGGAAAATAATTTTAAACTTTATTTATTTTCTTACTAGAAACATTAGGTAGCCTTGTAAGCAATCATATGTTCCTGCAACAGAGGTTAGTAAACTCACTCTGCAGCTTCTTTCTTTGGATATGATACTCAATCAGTATAACTTCTGAAACATATATGTGGTTAATATCATATAAAAAAATATGTACTGTCAAAATATTTTTTTGCGCCTCCCAACCTTATTCCTTCGCTTTGGAATTACTACAAGTATTCAATTTTAAATATATGCATGTTTACATATACACGTGCATATATGTACAGATATGTAGGGTAGAAGTCACAATGTTTCATGTTGAAAAGAGATTTCACATGAAAAAAAATAAGTATTCTTTCAAGAGTTTTAGAGCTCTAATTTTTACTTTATATTAGTTACACCTATTATGCTGTTCCTTTCATAGCTGCCACCTGCAGCAGTTTTAAATCAATTGATATAAAATTAATGTGTCAAACTTGGCCTTCAGGATTACTGAGAGATTTACCTATTCACTCTCTCCTTGCTTTGCAAAATGGAGTACTTTGCACCTGAAATGAAGCTACTCATGAAGTGATTCCTAACAAAATGATTCCTAAAGTTATGGAATAAATGAAATAAAAAATGTAATTCTGAACAACTATATGTGATTATAAATAATCCAGCACCCTATAGAATTTTGTTATTTCTAGACAAGGCATCTTCTGAAAAACATGCATTTTTCTCATGTGAGAAAACTCACTAGTGACACAAAGTCGGAAGTTTATTGTTGGATAGTCAATCTTGTAAACTTTATTTTTCCTCCCCATTCTCACAATGATTTCAATTAATAAAACCAATAGATTTTGTATTCTTGTACTTTGGAAATTAAGGTTTTAGTAAAATATTGAATAAACAGATATTTTTTCTCTTTTTCTTTTTTGTTATTGTGACTCAGAAATCACTTGAAGTGATTTTTCATGCTTTTTTGCACAGAGTACAAATAAAATAGTGAATTCATTTTTATGAGACTGTGAAGACAATCCACTTACAATAGATAGAGCAATTTCATTTCTCTTTTACATTTAAATGCAGAATGGGTTGGATCCAATACTACCATTTCACTTAATTCTCTGCTTCTCATCTCTTTAACTACAAAAAAATCTATATAGTGTGGGTGTGTGTATATAGAAACATGTTCACTGCTTAAATTACACCTGAAGGCAGAAAATTACACCAGAATACAATAAATGATTCCATCGAGAAAAGGTACAGTGCATGGAATGCAAACTTATCCCACACATCAACATGAGCTCTCTTAGCTATAGCCAGACTCTGAAACTGGTTTTCTATTTTTAAATTTTTTATTTAATTAAAACTAACTGACAGTATCTAGTACACATATTAGAGAGCTACAATAATAACATGAGTGAGCAGAGTGGTTTCGTTTGTTTGTTTGTTTCCCTCTCAAGGTTTGGGTGTCTGTCTGTGTATGGGGAGAGGCTACTTTATCCCAGCATCATTCTCTACTTCCCTGACTGGATATAGCCAAGCCCTGAAATCCTATGAAAGGCAGTATATAAGCTAGAAAAGATCTCTGTCCTTGGCCTGTAGGTAAATGGATGCAAAGCATATATGCTGGCCTTTTGGGGGAATGTAATACTAAGATTTAATAACACATACTAGTCACACAACAACCATGATCGGAATCAGATGACACTCAAGAGCTTAACAAGAACTCAAGGAAAGAGAAAAATGAATGCTAATGATGATGCATAACCTCTCAGTGAAAATTACTTGATAGATCTGGACTGAAGGGAGGCAAATGTGAATGTTAGTTCTTACAAAAAGTTTTGAAAGGACTTGAGGAACTTCAGACTCATTAATACATATTTTAAAAGATAAAGGGAAAAAGAATAGGGGGAAAATGGTGAATATTTGGGTGAATATCGTACTTGAGAAGGGACAAGTCCTTTCTTTTACAGAAGCTGATGTTGCAAAATTTGTAGAGCCACCCGACTTTTCAGCACATTTGGGTGAGAGTGGCCAAATTCTTGTGTCTTCCTTAGATTCCCAAAAGACTTTAATATAAATTTCCTTACCTCAGGCTGCTAAGAAAAATAAGCAGCCACTGCATTTAAAGGTATGAATTCAGACCGTAGGTGTAAAGGCCTATTTCACAAAATGGAGGGGTGGTGGTAGGGGTTGTCATCAATGGAATCCCCCCACAGCCTCTGCTTGAACTAGTTCTGACCCCTGTCTTGTGTGATATCCTCATCAGTAACCTGGCTAAGAGGCAAGCAGCAAGGAGAGCTGGTTTGCTGATGAAGATATTTAAGAGAACAAGGAAAATTGCAAAGAATTGTTGAAGCCTTTTAGAAGCCCAAACAACAGAACGATAAAATGAGACGTGAAAAACATGATAGATTAATAAAGGTGCACATGACAAAAATAAATCTACTTCCACAAATAAAACAATGAACTCTAGTTTAACATAAGGAGGATCAGGTTGGTTTTTGGAGAGTTTCATCAGAAGATGTACAAAGAAAACAAATTGCTGATAGGAACGGGGAGCAAAAGAGCAGAGGAAAAATCCAGATCATCCTGCCATGGTATAAATCTGTTTTCTCCCATATCCTATTAAAAAAAAAAAAAAAAAAAACAACAACAACAAAAAAAAAAAAAAGACAACTGTATTTTACCTCCAGTAAAGGTAGTAGCAGCCAGACTCAAAGTACATCAGTCATTGTTCAACAGCACTCTTTGCTAAAGGCAACTGTGGCTTGAAAATGGTATATTATATATATTCAAAGGTTACTAGGCAAGCAAATCACTCAACAATGTCTCCTGGTCTCCAAGAAATTTAGAGAATGGAGAAGTATCCCCTTTTCTTCTTCTCCCTGATACCTTTTCATCTAAAAGTCATAGTATTGTTAGACCCTTACCTGCAGCTCATGTAAATGGCATCACTTGAGCATTGTTTTTATATTTACCCTCTGCCTTTTTCCCACGTGTTGGGACTTGTGGTATCTGGGACACCTTACAGGAGAGCAAAAGTCACACGAATCTTGCAAATGTTCAGAGGAAGTTGTTTGCCACTAGGATAGATTTGATTTGTAATTTAAAAAAAATCCAAACCAACAATCAAAAAAATCCTGTAGCACAAAAGATTTGTTTCATTCTAGCCTAGTTTGCTTATTTATTTATTTATTTTACTAAAGTATGGCATATACAAAACCAACATGACACATAATTTATCATATATCTTCTTTCAATCTTGAAATAAATTGCAAGGAAGTTATAAGACAATTTAATAGCTTTAGTTTGAAATGGTTTGTGGCTCCAAAAATAAACTGTTAGAATAATATATGACATTATGATTTGTCTTAGAAAAGTATTGTTCATACGTTTCTATATTTCCTGAGATTTTAACAGTCAGCAAACTCTGCATAAAACATATGGAGGTAATAACTATGAATGTCTTGCAGTGAAACTAGTTCTGAGTTCACTTTTCCCATTCCAGACAAAAAAGTGTGCCTAAAAGTCAAAGAAATACTGTTTAGATTCTGAATGTGAAGCACAAGTAAGCTGAAATACAAGTCTCTGGGTGAAGAGCACTTAAAAACATTAGAATCCAGAACGAGAGAGTAAAAGAAATCAAGGCTTTAAAATTATTGAGTCATTCTGCACGTCTCTGAATTAATTTTCAATGGATTTCCCTGAAGAGTATGTGCAGGATAATTTGAGTTTGTTTCTTGCTTTATCATCTGCCACATAGGTGGCCTGCAAATGTATTCTGGTTACTTCTGATTTATATACAAGTCTATTTCAAACATATTCTATCTCTCTTTACCTTTGCCCTACCAGTTTGGCATCTTCACGCAGACTAAGCTGGAGAAATATTTTTGAAGATTTCATCTTAATGTTTTTCCTATTGTAATTAAGAATTTTTAGTGCTTAGGGAAGAAGGGTTTCTTTTTGGGTTTTTGTTTGTTTGGGTTTTATGGTGTTTGTTTGTTTGTTTGTAGTTGTTGATATTTTTGGTGGTTTGTTTTGTTTTGGTTGGGTTTTTTGTTTGTTTGGGTTTTTTTGTTTTGGTTTGGTTTGGATTTTTTGTGGTTTTTTTGTGGAATAATTTTTAAAAATGTTTTACTTCAGCTCCAAAACCCAAACGAATCCAAACCAAACTAAACACCCAAACAAACCATGCTTAATCTGGAGTTGTGGAAGGAAAACAGAGTAAAAAGACTCTAAGGTAGGATACTGAAAGTGGGGCTGGAGGATAAAAAGAGGGAGAAAAATGAGCTTTACTGAGAGGAATAAACAGCGTGATGTTGCCAGCACAGAAAGACATTTCCAGTAGAGTCTTGGAGAAGGGAAAACCACAGTTCTGTGTGTATAACTGTGTAGACCTGACTGAGGACAGTGTTGAATATTGCCTTTTGTTGATTACTTAGCACATGTAAAAGTAAGGTGATGGCTCCAGGTGATCCTGTTGCATGGTAAGACTGTTATCCGTGTCCTCTTACTTGCTTACCAGATAATTAAGAAAGGACGTAGGGCATACCTAGAAATATATATAGCCAGATACTGAACTGAAAAGCAGAGAGAATAATCAGTGAGAATAATAGTGAAAAAACACAATTCCACACAATGGTTCACAGATAAGAAACTAGTGGAATATGTCTGGTTGAGATTATTAACTCAATCAATCTTGGGCGTGTGCAATTGTGGAAAGGAGACTGAGGAGGAGGAAAGGTCAGTGAATGATTATGTTACCTGTAAATAACAGGAACTCCAGAAAAAAGAAAATATTTGCTAAAGCACTAGACTTAAGACCCCTGTGTGAATTCAGAACTCATCTTTCATCTCTCTCAAGCAATGCCAGACACACAGACACATTCTACACTGCTATTGTGGCTGTTTAGGGCTGGACTGTCTCTGACCCAGGGAACCAGCTGTTCAGATGCAACTCACGTGGCATAGAGCCACCTCTCAAAACCACCAGGTGGTGCATAAGCTTTAACATCATGCACAGACAATAATTTCTCCTGTCGGGGGTCCTTATTGTAATGTCAAACAAAAGAAAGCATACATTTGACATTAATTGAAACAAGATTAATTAGTTCTAAGGATTTTTAACAATGGGAAGGAAAGAAAACCCACCCACCATTCAGCATATTTGTAGTATTAATAAGATTAAACAAAAAAAATCCCCTTTTCTTCCTGTATTTTATTGATTATATTTTAAACCTTGGCTTCAAAGTGTATTTCAAAGCATGAATGTCTTTGCATCACTATAATACAAATCCTGCAACAGTATTACCCGCTATAAAATTAAACTGGCAGAACTCCTACCAGAATTATGGCAATTGTATGAAAAAAGAACAACAATCTTTTACCTTAAATTATTGTTCAATCATGAATGTCAAACTCAATAATTAAATATTAATAAATGGTTAACTTTCTTTGAAGAATTTTATTTATCAACCATCCAGCTTACATCTAACCATGTGACAAAGTTTTGCTAAGTGATTGCTAGATGTTTTTGCCCACAAAGATCTTTGAATATTTCTAAGTTTTAGCTATTTTCAGAGTTCTGATATTTTCAATATTTCTGAATAATATTTCTGAGGTATTACTTGATTTCCATTAAAATGAAATAATTTCTCTTTTCAAAATGTTTTCTGTGAAAACAAAACGTTCTTTGATATACTTCTACATATACCAATAGTTTTCAGGAAGTCAACAGGTTAATTAAACAGTACCTTGTGAGCTAAAATTAAAATAATTCAACCCAATGAACCTATAGACTTACTGGATTGAGTTCTTTATATATATATATATATGTATGTATAAATACAGATGAAGTACATATACTACACTAGAGTCTGCAAGTGAAAAATGTGTGGTCTCTACAAAGACTTTTTTTTTTTTAATGAAAATATTGAATTTATCCTCCCCGCAGACAAAATTTCTGGTAAGTTTTGCACTCATTAAATTACTGTTTCTGAGGTTCCTGCATTTTTATGTTAGCCATTATCATCACTATTACTGTACTTCTTAAGTGTCCTATAGGTTAGGATCAGCACCAATGTGTTACTCATAGAACCATGGAATGGTTTGGGTTGCAAGGGACTTTAAAGATCATCCAAATCCACACCCTGACATGGGTAGGGATGCCATTTACTACATTCAGGCTACTCAGGGCTCCATCCAACCTGGCCTTGAACATTTCCATGGGTAGGTCAGCCACCACCCTCTGTAACCTGTTCCAGTGCTTCACCACTCTAAAAAGTAGTTTTTCCTAAAGGAGAGTAAAGAAATTCTTCCTCTCTCAGCTTAAAACCATTGTCCTATGTTCTGTCACTATCTGCCCATACAAAAAGTTCTTCTCCCTCCTTTTTATAAGCCCCATTAAGGTTCTGAAAAGTTGCTATAAGCTCTTCCAAAAAGCTATCTCTTCTGCATCCTGAGCAACTTCAACTGCCTCAGCCTGTCCTCATAGAAGAGGTGCTCCAACCCTTCACCTTCATAGTCCTCCTCTGGACTTGCTCCAACAAGTCCATGTACTTCCTATGTTGGGGGCCACATAGCTGGATGCAGCCCTGCAGGTGGGGTCTCACAAGTGCAGAGCAGAGGGGCAGAATCATCTCCCTTGACCTTCTGCCCACGCTGCTTTGGATGCAGCCCAGGGCACGTTTGGCTTTCTGGGCTGTGAGTGCACATTGCTGGGTTGTGTCCAGCCTCCAGCCTCTCATCCTCCAGCAACTTTAAGTCCTTCTCCACAGGGCTGCTTACAATGACTTTCTCTCCCAGTCTGTACTCATGTCTGGGNACAATGACTTCCTCTCCCAGTGTGTACTCACGTCTGGGATTGTCCCAAATCAAGTGCAGCATCTTGCACTTGGCCTTGTTGAACCTCATGAGGTTGAACCTCGTGACAAACTTCTCAAGTTTGTCCAGGTGTCTCTGCATGGCATCCCATCCTTCAGGTGTGTCCACTGCACCACTCAGCTTGGGGTCATCTGCAAACCTGATGAGGATGCACTCGATCTCACAATCTGTGAGACAATTGATAAAAAAATGAAAGAACACTGGACCCAAGGCAGTTCCCCTGAAGGACACACTTGTCAGTGGCCTCCACTTGGACATAGAACCATTGACCACAACTCTGGCTGCATCCATCCAGCCAATTCCTTATGCACCAGATTTGAGTCCACTGCTCAAATCTGTGTCTCCCATTTGCAGATAAGGTTGTCATGTGAGACCGTATTGAAGGCCCTACAGAAACTAAATAGATGGCTTTGCTCAGTCTTCCCTTGTCAAACATTTCTGCCACTCCAACAGCCGTGCTGGCTGGCTCAGGTAATCTCCTTGTCCTTTGTGTGCCTTATCACATCTTCCAGGTGGAACTGCCCCATGATCTTCCCAGACAGAGAGGTGAGGCTCACCGATCTATAGTTCCTTGGACCTTTCTCTCTCCCCTTTATAAAAATGAGAGTGATATTTCCCTTTTCCTATTCTATTTCTGGCTGTAAGATTTTATTCAATAACAAGAGTGGACAGGAGTAGGCCTTGGACATATACTGCCAAGTCTACTTACAAATTAAAAAGAAAAATAGGAAACATTTGTCTTATATGTAATGTGCAGGTTTATAGATTAGTCCCTTGAATTGTACAAAAGAAAAAAAAATCTTAGCACAGTTCTGATTTTACTGCCAAGGACTTTTTTTTTTGTTAAAATTTATGTGCACTTAGCTGTCACACTATACAGCACTACTTTTGATTAAAATGTCATATAATTAATGAATGCATTATGTTCTTAATAATTAAAAAACCACAGAATATTTTATTTAATAACTTAACTGGTTATCCCTCAAGTATTTGGGAAGGTTTATTTCTTCCCAAATAGTTACAAACTGTACTAGATGTACAATATTTAAATATTTAAGAGCTTATCAGTAACAACGTGGAAGATTGTTTGCAGAGGTTTGATTATATACTATAAGAAAAAAGCTAAATGTATAAATTACCCCATATGAAAAAGTGCTTTTATTGTTTCCCTGTTCTATCCATAATTGTGTGGTTTCCACTCCCCCACCACCTACAGCCTTGCTAGGACTGTATATACAACTTACTGTTTATTCCTCAGTGTATTCAGCAACAGAGCTGATACAAGACAACACGAGTATTTAATTGGAAGGTGCCTCAACACCATCACCACCACCAATAACAACACAGCTTTTCTGAACAAGACTGCCTTCAACAGTCAAATATCTCCAGTATCACTGGAAAGCACCATCCAAAGACATGAGGTGTTATGACACAATCATTTCAGGTGGGTCCTCATTCTGCCGTGACACCTCTAGTTTTCCACAAAATGACAAGTTTTGTGGTAGCTCCTTGTACACAGAGACAACCAGAAGACTGGAAGATACTTGCCAGCAAATAGATTACCTAGGATCTTCACTTAAAACATGTATCTCCAATGTGTTGTTGAATTTAGTCTTTTAAAACAAGCCTTTAAAACATTTGTCAGGTTGATACATTATTCCCTTTTCTAGTTTCATTATAAAGATGTGATGGGTTAACTTTGGCAAGCTACCAGACACCCATCCAGCCAATCTCTCACTCTCTTCAACAGGACAGTGGGGGAAAATAAGACAGATGAGCTCAAAGGCTGAGATAAAGAAGGAGATTGCTGGTCAATTACCATCCTATGCAAAACCGGATTTGGGGAAAATTAATTTAATGTATTGTCCATAGTACACAATTTGATGCTGAGAAACTAAGGCAAAATCAAAACTATCTTCCTCTCCTCCTTCTCATGAGGCTGACCTTCACCTCTTCACTTCCAATTCCTTTACCTCCTCCTCCCTGAGCAGCTTAGAGGGATGGGGAATTAGGGGCTGCAATCAGTTGTAAGAGCTTCTCTCTATTGCTCCCTCCTCCTCATGCTCTTCTCTGCTTTAGCCTGGGCCTTGTCTTGGATCTGGTTGTGCACAGCAAGGGGGAGCCTCACTGCTCCTGCCAGCACCTGGGACCTGCACCTGGCACAACAGGAATATCGTATCCTACATATGCATACATAACCTGCATTTATCCTATATGCACAATTATATGAACATGCACATGAAAATACTTACAAGTAATTAACATGGTTTGATAAATCTTTGTCAAAAAACCTGTTGAATGCTTTCTCACCTATGTCAGAAAGACATTTCCAATAAGCACATCTCCTGAAATTAATGTGCCTATGCCATAATAATCCTTCAGAAAACTAAAATTTAAAAAATCTAACTCCAAAAAACCTCATCTTTAGGATTTTGTAGAAAAGGCGACAAATTCCCTGGAACCTTGCACACCCAACAGCACCTCAGGTTAACACATATTGCCTTAGTTGTCTCAGACAATCATCATTAGGAACAAAAGTATTAGATTTTAAAATACGGACTGAGAACACATAGAATGTTTGTTATGTATCTGTCATTTCTGGATATTTTCTAAATTCTTGTCTTACTACAATGGAGAATGCAATTTAAAAATTCTTAAGGAAAAAAGAAAGTATAATCCTTTGATAGAAATCTAGTCCTAGCTCTACCAGAATTTTTTTTTTCTTCAATTCTTAAGACTGAATGTCTTCCTTTCTGCCTTTTTTTTTTCTTTTTTGTATTCTGTTATTTTCAGGTGAAAGCACTCGACTTTTCACTTTGGAGGGAATAGGTACATGGTTCAAACGACAATAGAGAATAAAATTTTAAGATTACAGGGGATTTTGTTCCACTTCTGCCTACCTGTTTACCCTTGGCCAGTTCACCTCAACTTTCTGCTGCTTCTCCTCATGCCTGCTGCCTCTGTTCAGGCACCAGAAGGAGCGGTTTAACAGACAGAAGGTATATTTATTTTAGTAGGATTTAAACCTGTACAAAGTTGCCTTACTGAACTGAAAGCCTATAGCATATTAGCATACACACATCTGGACAGGCTTTTTCACCATATACGCAAGAAAAACGTGTGAAGATTAAAATGACTTTTTTTAATTTTAATTTTAATTTTTATTTTCTCTGTCATAAAATGCAGAATATATTTTCGTACTTACTACAATGCATAAGCTTGAGAAAGCTTATTAAGACATCTGATTACTTTTATCAACAAAATTTTGCAATTTTTTAAGAGTTTCTGAAGAAGCAATTGGGAAAAAAATTAGAAGTTTGAGTTTCCTTCCCAAAACTGTAGCAAACTCTAAAATGTATTTTAGAGATTATGTAACATTTTATAATGTATACTATACATATAAAATATATACATTATATATTATATACATCATATAAAGTATGTGTATGTGCATAATTACATATAATATAGAATGTATACCAACTGTACACACAGAGACACATTTTAATTTAATCTCATGCTTTTCTGAGACAGACTCACTGTTCTGAAAGCTTGATTTTGGCAGTAACATACTGAGATGGGTAGGATTCTGGTGTTGTTTATCCATATGGGAATTACAGTACTCCAAATTACCTTTTTTTCCCTCAAAGAATCACATCCAAAAGCTTTGGTGCATGTCAGGACAGGCATTTCTCATGATTTCAATATCTTTTTTTAATATTAAAGACAACTAAATTATGCAATATTATATATATTTATCTATATCAACATTGATTCTTGAACATTGCTTGGGAACTCTGGGAGTTCCTGATGATAAGAATCAGGTAAAACAATAAAAACAAACTAAAAACAAGAAAGTAAACAAACAAAAACCCAAACCAAACCAAAAAGAGAGGTACGGATATTGCCAAAATTACCTTCCCGGACAAAACAGTTTTTTAAGAGATGACACTCTCTAAAAAGAAAACCAAAATAAGACACTATTTTTGAAAAACTGGCATGACCCATATCCATTCTATTTTTTTTTTCCTAAAATAGGACTGATACAGGTATTTGTGAAGATACTTAGCCTGAAATCTCAGGTATAAATGGAAAGTCATTATTGTCCATGAGACTTCAGTTCTACAATCCTAATACAATACTTGTACTAAAAGTCTAAGTTTATATTCAGTGTTTCTCTTCTGTCTACCCGAGACAAGCTTAAGGAGATTCTATTACCAAGTATTTGATGTATCCAGATTTTAGCAGCATTTTACAGTATCTAGGACTGCACAAAATGAGATCATTAACTTCACTGCTGTAATTACCTGTACTATTAACTGCAACCTTAGCAGTAGAATTAAATAATTACCTGGTCCAGGTACTACTTCTGAGAAAGTGGAAGGTCCCCAATGGAAAATAGTTCTGTCACTAAGGACTGAAATGTTCCTTGTAATTTAGTTCCTTTTGCTGGCTTTTCTCAATAGTGTAAAATCACTTTTAGCAACGAGGCTATACCACTTAGAAAAGGCACTGAGAAAATCTATACAGGTTATCTTTCCCAGTCTATACCAGGTAGGCTTTTACCAGGCAGCTCCAGGAGAATGCCACTCAAAGGGCACAAGTGATTTAGTAAAATTTGAGATGAGAGCCTGAAACAATAAACATCATGGTGCCTTTAGTGTATGTGTCCTTGCTGTATGGAGATTTACTTCAGGATTTGCTTTACATTAGGGTTGCTCATTATTTGTTGTCCGTATAATTACCAGAACAGAATAGACTCTTTTTCCAAGCTCCGTTTACATTTTCTAATTATTTTCATACAATTGTGTTTTTCTTAAAAAAGAAGAAGAAACCCAAGGCTGTGCTCAGAGGTATGCTGGTCACACCTGCCATTGCCAAATACCTTCAGTATAACCTGCATCACTTAATTTTTTTCAAAAAATACTATGGGGGCACAGAACTTAAACCACTGACAATATATGAGCAAAATCTGTAAAGATATGCTAGTTAACAATGGCTTATGGACCACTGTTGCAAAAAGTTCTCCTCATGCTATTTCAAATTTTTAGAAGGCGTGAAGATAATGATTATATATATGCTTGAATAGGTGAACCTATATGAACAACAATGAGGTGCAGAAATTTTGTAGACAATTTAGTAAAAAAGCTAGAAAGGGTGGAGATATACAGATATAGATATAGAGGAGATAGATATGTAGGACATGCTGTAGATCACTGTGGGAAAATTACAGTCTGCCTCAGAAATAAATGTACACCACAAAATTGTATTTCTGTGACTTCAGCTTTTGTTTACTAAGCACAGGGAAAATTATAAAGTATAATAGTCATGATGAATGGTTTTATTTGAACCATCGGCTGTGCATGTACCCCTTTGACTGGCACAAGAAGTTGCACTGTAGTTCCACGATGGCTGGCAGGGAAACCCAGTTTTCATTACCTGACTTGACCTTTTTCAGCAATAAGATGATAAATTCATTCGTACTGTCACAACCATTAGCAAAAAAAGTGCAATCCAATAGTTCCCCCAAACAAACAAAAATTTATGAAGTTAACCATTTTGGAATAAAAATAATTCTCTAATCAGTGTTTTTATATAGTTTCGATATGAGGTATGGAAGATTCCAAAATGTTTCAGTCTTACAAAAGCCTACATTCTACCAGGATGTTTTAAAGACATAATTATTTTGCTCCTCAAAATAATTTGTATCACTGTTTATTAAGCCACCTATCCTTGTGTCTTTTGATGTGTTGTCAAAATATTACATAATTTCTTTTTATTTCCTAAAAAAACTTAGACTTTCGTGATGACTTGTTTACAAAGATTCTAAGTTAATTGCAGTAGGAGAGACTTTTTTAGACAACTTCTGAGACAAACATGACATGGGCATTCTGGACATTATTCTTCCTGATAAATATTTACATGGGTTAAATTATCCATAATTAAAACCAGAAACCCAAACTTCTTTCTTTACATGTGACCTCAAATAAATCTGCTTCAGGAAGAGAAGAATAATTTAATGAGTTTTTTGGTACTTGACCTGCAGAAGATCTGTACAACTCAGCATCACAGAAGTTGTGCCCAATTGATTTAATTCAGTTCCAACTCCCAGGTCCCCCCTAGAAAAAACCCAAAGAACCAAAGACAAAGAAAACCACCAAAACCACAACAAAGACAAAAAACAACCTTGCATGTGTACAAATTCATTGCCATTACACAGCTTCATTTTCAGTTTCAGAACAATTTTTGATACAGAACATACCACTTAGCCTTCTCTCTAACATTTAAAATATCCAACTAAGTATTCAGGGAAATATCAACCTATTGAAACAACCACACCACAAACTTAAAAGTAAGTATTTTGAATTTAAGCCCAAACTATGACATTAAAATACCCTACAACATTCTAGGGAGAAGTCTGAAATAGAATCAAGTGCCAAGCAACAGAATCTTTTCTCATATGTGGTACTTCATGCAAAGGTAGCATCCTGTGTTGACTACAATATAATTTTAAGTGGCATAGATTGCTTTCAAAACTACAACTCCACAGCTATATGTTGTCCAAAAAGAAAAAACTGAACAAGATCATAATCTTTGCTATAATCCCCTTTATGCAGGTTGAATATAAATAGGAAGGAACCCAGAGTGACTCCTTCCTCGGCTCTAAGTTGCCTTATGCCTTCCTCTTATTTATGATTCCTTTGATTATGTCCCAGGAAAGAAACTGATGTGTTTGCTTGCATTAGCATAAATTTTTCAGAATTGCAAAGCACTTAATCTACACAGAAGTACCATCATAAAATGGCTCACTCACTGCAAACCCATGGCTGCTGTCACTACATATACTATTACACAGCATTTCATTTTGTATAGGTCATAGTAACGGTTGTAAAGACCAAACTATTTCTTGTAACAGAAAAAACCTTATTTCCAGTGCCATCTGCAACTTCTCAAATAACAAAGTTAGAAAAAATTTGTTCACGGAATTTAATTAATTTTCTTCTGGCTCAATCACAAATCTGTGTTGATTTCATCTAAAAGACACAGGAACAGTTAGCAAGGATAAAGAGCTATGTGATCTTATTAGACAAGAATAACGAATGCCCGTGAAATGAAACCTCCAAATTGTAGCTATTTCAAGCTATTGAGTTACAAAAGAATGAATTATTTTAATTGGGACTCTGCTTTTCTTCCTCACCGTTCTTATGTCAATTTATTCCTCCTCCAGTATAATCAGATGCATCCAAACTTCAACTTCTGAGTAAGGTCAACAAATTGTCCTACTTAGGTATCATAAAGTCCTTGCTGAGAATTTTCAGATACAGATTTCTCACTCACCCCTGCAACAGAGCCCATGTATTTTGAATTTGAATTCTGAATCATTCCTCAAAGTGACTCATAGCCTAGCTCAGCTTGCTCATGTCAGATAAGAAGCACCAGAGACCAGAGCAGAAAAACTGTCAAGGATCATGCTTCAATCACTAGAATTACACACCACTTTTACTAATAATGGCTACCTTAGTGCCTCTAGTAAAGGTTGCTTGGTAGCAGGACTTTTTCAAGGGCATTACAGATTTAAACAGCTTCTGTTTGCCAATTACACAAGACTTGGAACAAAACTTTTAGCTCTTACAAATGTAATTCTATTAGTCTTCAAAGACAGGAAATGTCATTTAGCTACATCTGAGCTGTGCCAATATTCATTATTAGTTAAAATCCAAATTATGGTTCCCAAAACACTACAATCCTTGCTTACTGCAATATTAAATTTTCTGAATTATTTTATCTTTTGATAATTTTTATTTAACCTCTCATGGACTTCTTTCCTCTAGAGGCTTGACATGAGAAAAAGAGAACTTTTGTATAGGGATGGAAGAGTTCTATCATCTTGTCTGCTCTGCCAAACCTCATCTCCTGAAAGTACCAAAAGACAGTTTGGCACCCTCTCCTTCCATCCTTCATTACAGCATCAGACAGTCCTTACAACAACAGCAGACCTTCCTCCTGCAGGTCTTCCTCCTGCCTGCCCCTCTCATGCTTTATTTCTTTCTTTTCTGCTATCTTATCTAAAAGAACAGCTAGAATCTGATAACCAGAGAAAAAGAAATGTTATGTTAGAAGAGGAAAACAATTCAGAACATGCTGAAGGGATGACTCCTATTCTGTAAAAGCCTGAACTCTGTCTTTTAGAACATGAATCCTTCTCTGTTGAATCTGCTGTTGCCCAGTCTCTGTGACACAGCCCTCATAAGATACAATACACCTAAAAATAACTAGAGAACTAAGTGCTAGTGGAAAACTTGGCTACTGCTTAACAACTCCAAAATCTGTTGTTCATAGCTATTTCCAGTATACTCCCCTAGAAGCTGAAAACCACATTTTGTTTCCGAGAGGTTTTATCTACACATTATTCTTTATTATTGATTTTTCTTCTCCTTTTTCTCATAACGACAATCAACAGAAGATTTTGCTTCACTCAGATTCTTATTACCACTTCAAAATCATTAGGCTTCTATTTGGCTTTGTTTTGTTTTCAATTTGTTTGTTATACTTACAGATCAAAACGATCTTGTGGTCTTTACACACTGCCTTCTTTATTTTTATGCAATGAAGATACACAGATGCAGAAACATATATGAATAAATACTACACATTTATGCATGTTAAGATATATGCAAGAGAAAAAAACAGCCATAGAAACAGGCAACTTAGTGACACAACTTATAATGCATTTGTTAACTACTTTTTCAATTCAGCTATAAGCCTGTTTTAAAAATATGTTTAAAATGTTTAAAACTAAATCTAACAGAGTAGAAAAAGAATATATTTCAGAATATTTACCAGCTTCATTGGCATTTTTTATTTCTTAAAAGCAGTATGCAATATGAAATGTGCATGCTTAGCAGAGCCATGAAAAGTAGAAGTTAAGACATCCTTGGCATTTATGCTGATGACATTTAACAGTGAGTTTCATCAAAATAATCTGAACTTAGTCAAGAATCTTGCTGATGATCCATCCTACTTTTCTGAAGTTGTGTGTTGACCCCTCAGTACTAAGAGACAAGCCACAAAAATTACTGGACATTCAGTCAGCAAAAAAATCAAACTGGTTCTTCATTTACATAAATCTATTGAGTAAGACAAAGCCACTTTACATTGGTGCTTTTCAGGATACTATTGCACAACATACACAGCCTCCAGGGAGCTGCTTCTATTTCTCATTTAATTTTCAGCATAATTTGACATATAATTGTGTCTTTAAATTTAGTCAATTCATTCAGTTGTTCATGTAATTAATTCTGATTTATTCTCAAGCTCTCACCTTGTAATTCTTTCATTTTTTCATTCTTTGCTTATAATTTGCTGAAGATTACATAAGATTCTCAGATCCTTTGGAAGTTTTCTAAATCCTGTACACTGAGTATTAGAAGTGAAAATACTTTTTGGTCTTATTTTTGCTTCAGTGAAGCTTCAAGTTAAAATTGTCATTAAAGGCTGTGGCAAGAGCAATGCCATAAAGGAATCCTGGATTGTTATCCCCTATAAAAAAAAAAGAGCCTAATCTCTTTCGTGACTATAGCCTGTATGTACACTCTATGAAAGCAGTCAAGGAAAAATATACATCCCATCTTATGTAACCACCACTGAGGTTTTTAGATTTGTATGCAGTAAAGATGAACAAGGCAGAACAGCCTTACAACTAATTTGATGATATCCATGTGCTACAGCAACGTGCTACTTATCATTCAGCTTGATGCACACAAACTGCCCTTGCTATCCGTCATTTTAGACTGCTCCTGACAACAGGTTCTTTACCCTAGCAAGACTAGAGAGTGATAAACCTTTGCTTGATTTGTTATGTACAGGACTGACTGAAACATTGACCAGATTTCTGTGGCAAGAAAACTATGAAGCATAAATAGGGTTATTCATATTTCAGTTTTCCTCTTTTGTCTATGTGTAGATGGAGCAATGGCTCCGTCTTTTATTGTTGTCATAAACCATCCATTTATTACAGTAATAAATGATGAAACATATATTGTGGTTCTCCTTCATGTCAATTATTTTTAGTCTTACACTGTATCAGAGCTCAGTGAGTTCTTACTCACTGAGAATAGAAGACTGCTGTTTTGGATTAAATTAAAGTAATAATGGTATGACGGAGCTCCTACACAGGAAGGATTTTCTATTCTTTTCCTAGGTCTGTATGGCTATTTTTACAAACTCATGGAATTTGTTTCCAGATATATTTTCATATTTACATTTACATCCATTGCTTGTCCTGTCACTGGATACCACTGACACGAGCTCTCCTTCATTCCCTATCAGGTACTTTTCCAAATCGGTAAGATTCCCTTGAGCCTTATTTTATTCATGCTGAACAGTCCCAGCTCTCAGCTTCTCTTTTTATTGCAGATGCTCTAGCTGCTTTTATATCTTTGTGGCCCTGCAATGGATTTATTCTAGTAAAATCCATACCTTTCTAAGACTGGGGGAACCAGAACTGGACCCAGCACTTCCAGAGTTGGTCTGATCAGTGCCATACAGAAGAAAAAGGACCACCTACTGGCAACATTTTTCTACATGCAGCCTGAGAAGCTGTTGGTGACTTTGCCCTACAGGCACGCCGGCTGGCTTGTGGTCAGCTTGATGTCTCTCATGATCCCAAGGTTCTTTTCTACAGAGCTGCTTTAAAGCTGGCCAGCCCTAGTTGGTACCAGTGCCTGGGGTAACTCCTCTTCAAATGCAGAACTTGGAATTTCCCACTCTTGAATTTCATGAGATTCTTCCCTGCCCATCACTGAACTTGAGTTGAACTTGGTGAATCACATGCAACTGATATGTCAGCTACCTCTCACAGTTCTTTATTGTCTGGAAACTAGCTGAGCATACATTGTGCCTAATCATCTAGTTCATTAATTGAGGTGTTAAACAGTATTGGTTCCACCCTTGACCCCTGGGTTACTTCACTGGTCACTTGCCTCTAACTGGACTTTTTGTCACTGATCATCATCATCTAGGACCAGCCATTCAGTCGATTTTCAATCCACCTCACTGTCTAATTATCTAATCCATG
>WAAE01005965.1:0-24334 GCA_013400495.1 Nicator chloris
ATAATAGTAATAGTAATAATGATGATAAGAGACAAAAATAAAAACCCACATGGTAAGACAAGTGATGCCCAATGCAATAGCTCACCAGCAATGCCACTCTCTGTCCTCGGCCAGGTCACTGCCCCAGTTTATATACCGGGCGTGACATTCTAATGGTGTGGAATGTCCCTTTGGCCAGTTTGGGTCTCAGCTGTGCTCCCTCCCAGCTTTCTGGTGCCCCTTCTCATTGGCAGAGCATGAGACACAAAAAAAGTCCTTGGCTTAGGATAAACACTACTTAGCAACAACCAAAACATCAGTACGTTATCAACATTATTCTCGTACTGAATCCAAAACACAGCCATGTACCAGCTACTGAGGAGAAATTAACTCTATCCCAGATAAATCCAGGACAATACCAGACTGGGAGATAGTTTTATTACAAGCAGAAAAACCTTCATGCTAAAAAAAGCCAATCCCACAACTCACTGTCTCTATAGTGGATACTTTATTACATTTGGAGACTTCCACGGGCTAGTTGTTATCTTTAAATATTATATTCAGTATGATTTCCAATGTCAACATATATTGTTCTTCCTGAGGTTTTTTTCTTTTATGCTGAGAAAAGACAAACAAAATCAAAATAATCTTATTATAACCTTCAGATTATGCATCCACACAAAAATTCCAATCTTTTCAAACTCATCTCACATTCAATTGTTGAACAGTTGTTCAATTGTTTTTCTGTTTGATTTTGCAGTGGAATAATTCAAGTTGAATACGGCATTGAAAATGTGAGTCAGCTTCTGTCCATCAAAACTGACAATTTGCTAGTCCATTCTGAAAAGCCAGCATTTCCATTCTTTCTTTTTCACCGCGGACCTCTAAGTAAAATTTTCACTCAGCTTCCCAGAAAAAAAAATAATATTTGATACCTGTAGGAGGGTCCAGCACTTCCAAATGCAGAGGCCACTGCACTGCCTTATCACCTCATATATGACCCCAACACAGCTTCCTAATGAGCACTGGCTTGCAATTAATAAGGAGGAAAAGGTCTTCCTTGGTTTCACCAAGACACTCCACTAAACAGCAGCAACACAAAATAAACCAAAAACCAACCCAACACTCTCTGCTGCTCCCCAACTGAAGTAACTCGTTATTTTGAGCTTCTGCTCTTTACAAACCTTCTACTAATATAGTGAATGAAGTTCCAAAAATTCATTAGTCTCAATTTGTTTTCCTCCTGGAGAGGGATCTATTGTGTTCCTACCACTTTATGTCGGGAGGACAAACCACATCTTAACTTTAATGTTTTTTTCTTAGTAGTTTCTTTTTGTGGCTTTTTCTTACAATGTCGCTTTTATTCTAGTCCATATGGAGAGAAATTAAATATGCACTTTGGAAATTGAGGCAAAACAACCACAGAAGGAAAATATTGCTATAGACCTCCACTAAACAGCGCTTTTGGATCTTTGAAAAATTATTTTTCTTTGAAAATGTGTCTCCAAGACATTAAGAGAATGGATCCTATATTTGCTAGCCAGATCCAAAATCACCAAAGTCTTTAAGCACAGGTTCAAAGTACAAATTAAGTATTTCACTGAACTGGAGCAGAAATAGATGACTTCAGCCTGTAATAACATGCTAGCAAAAGGTCTTCGCTTTCTTTTCAGCAGTTAATGTAAACTGAAAACATACTACAAAATGCCAAGGAATTAATACAATATTTTTAAGTATTTTGTACATTACGAAGTGGAGAAATTAGGTAAGAATCTGTTCCCATAAAGAACATTGCAAATCATAGGTTCTCGAGAAACAATCAGAAGACAAAAAAATCTGATGTGATTAAAAAAATCAGTGTAATTCATTAATGGCAGAAGCAGTTACAAGCCATCCAGTTTTTCCTAAAAGTAAATAATGAAGACAATGGCTGCATAGTGGCCAGCATCTGACTCATTTGGCATTGAAAAATACCCTTTTTTTTTCTGAGATACCATTCAGAATCTGTAAATATCAAACCTTAAGGGGCTGGAACAATTAAATATGCAGTTCCAGACCTCATACTGTGAACAGAAGCAGAATTTGCCACCTTCAGTTATAGCAAGTATCTCTTAAATGTTTTTGGATTATCAAATTTTTGGCATCAGTAAGGTCTTTTCCTTAAACAGACCTGTGGACAGAAAGACAGGTGGCAGTTCAGAATTCCAAAGAATTATTTCAGATGGTAGGGAAAGCAACGTTTAGTCTCTGAATAAAAAAGGTTTTCTTGTGTACAGACTAATGCTGAAGGTACATTAGATGAATCATTTGGCTTGTAAGTGAGCCTAGTACCAGTATCTAATTACTGTATAAATGACTTTGATTTTACTTCATTATGACTGTGAATTTATATCAGCCTGGGAATTCAGAGAGCGTTTTTATATTACCTTTTTGGTGGCTTTTACATAAATACATTAACATCATTTTATGCCTTTACATATGGTTGTGACACTGAAAAACCTTTACAACACTTCTCTTACAGTGACATGCAGTGCCTGCATATCTTTCAAGATTTCACAGAATAGAAATGAGAACTACTGTTAAAAAGAATTCCTGACACTTGTTCACCTATAATACTTCTTTTATCCACTTTCAATGAGGTGGTTTCTTTCCTTGTCCTCTGACCAGTGATAGAAATATCATTGTAATTACTGCCTCTTGGTGAGGAGCTGATTGTCAGTTCTCAACATAACTATAAAAGATACTGCTCAAAACTGTTGACACAGGAAACTCACATGAGATATTAAGAACAGGCAGAGGAAGGGGATTTTGCCCCCATAGAGTGCTCTCAGTGGCTGCCAATTCTGCAAGCAAAGCCAAGCTACGTGAAGCAAGACTATCATGATTTTATGTCCCCCACCACAACCCGGGAAGCTCGCTTCTTATATTTGCACAGGGCTTATTAAATGAAAACTGCAACCATTAGATTGGTTCCTATAAATTAGGCAGACCAAGTTTGTTTCATGGTAACTAGAGACTAAATGGTAATAAGGATTCTTTTCATTTGCTTTTTTTTTCATTAAAATAAATACATATGTCTTTGAATTAACACAGGGAGCAGAACTGCATTTCCTGGATGAGTAAAATTGCAATGAAATCTAAAAACTCTTCCCATAAAATGCAAAGCCATCTCTCATAACTCCTCACATGGATAAAAGGCTCAACTCATCTGACTAAATATAGAAATCTAATGCTCCTTGAGTCTTCAGAAGGCATCCAAGACATCTACGAAAGAACCAACAGATAGTTACTGTTGGGTACAAGATGAGGGACCTGAGGGAGACCTACACATTTTTGAAGGTTTGACAGAGGCCACAAGATACCTCACAGCACCTCAGATAATGACAAACACCTACATTTAGTCAATGAATCATGGCCAGAATATGTTCTTTATAAATAGACTTCTACAAGATGCTATTGTACATCATCATTTCAAACCGCTCATTATCTGTTGGTAGCTCATCTGCTTTCTAACAATAAATAGCTCTGATTTGAGAAGAGTGGGATGTCTAAGGCCGTTTGGTATAAACATTCATCCTTTGCTAATTAAGATGTACTCATCTCAGTTTTGAAATCACATGAATTACGTGCTTTTTGTTTAGATTACTTTTGTGTTGACAGTGCGCTGTAACATCTGCTAAATAACAGGAGCCCTGTGTGTATAGTTTAGAGCCCCCAGGATAAAGTATTATTAGAATCCACTAGTATTGCCAATCCTCTGGGCCGTGTAACATTTCCTTTTATGCCATTTGTACACCAACAACTTGAATGATAAATCAGGCCGTGTATCCTAAATTAGTTGCATCCTAATGACTACCCGCAGTTCTTAGTGCAAAGAGAAGTGATAGAAATTTATCTACTTTGAATATCTACGCCTTTGCAGTTCTCAGACACCTCCCAAGCAGTCAGTGTACCAAACATTTATTTACATTTCCCAAACACTACACCTGGTCTAATCTCATGGTAGGCTAAAATCTGTCCGGGCACCTCCTTCACAATTATTTCTTGCCTCATCAAATATAGTATTTCTCAGTAGTTATTTAATAGTTACCAGAATGATCCCAAACTTATTCCTCTTTAACAACAGAGTATCATAGAAGTATAGAATATCCTGAGTTGGAAGGGACCCACAAGGATCATCAAAATCCAACTCCTGGCTCTGCACAGTTCATCCCCAAGAATCACAGCATGTACCCGAGAACATTGCCCAAGAACTTCTTGAATTCCATCAGGTTTGGTGCTGTGACTACTTCCCAAGTGCTCAGCACTGGAGTAATAAAAATTGAACAGCTTTCGCCTCAGTGAAGCTCTCAGCCACCCTCTGGGTGAAGAACCTTTTCCTAACATCCAGCCTAAACCTGCCCTGACACAGCTTCGTGCCATTGCCTCATACAAGAACGAAGATTTTCTTAGTTTCATAAAGGAAACACAGATCTTTAACTTTGACAAACGTACGGAGAACAAACAACTTTTATAGAATTACGCCCTTTGTACGAAATGAAGGATCAGCCCTGCAAGATATATTTAGGCATGGTTTGCCCTATATAAAGCAGCCTGCAGCACATGTTCTCTTTGGCAGTGACAAGCAAATGTCACCTAGAGCAAGAACTCTCTAAAACCTTAACTAACAATGGATTCCACCTCCTCCTCGGTGTCTTGGGGAGGCTGAATCCAGAAACATGATTTATCTCCCTGACAGGACAGGGCTGTGGGCCAGGATTCCATACAACTTATCACCAGGGTATTAGGGAATCCCTAGGGAATTGCCAGTGCACCGTATCATCCTAAAACCAGAAGATGCCCAGACAGATAGACAGACAAGCAAATTCCTCACACTCTGAAGCAAAATCAAAAGAAAGAGCATTATTATCCCATAAGTTACAAATGACTAATAGGAAAAATTCTTGCAATACACTTGAGTCCACATGCAGAGCCGACTTAGCCATTGATATGTGCTGTGCATTTTTTAAGGAAAATGAGGTAATTGTAGTAAAATTTTAGGAGGTGAATTTTTATGAAACAAAAAATAATTCTGTTGTATAAATTATTTGCTCGAATTGAAAAAATGGAGGAGAATTTTTTTCTGTACCTAGATCAATGGAAAGTCAGATAGGTAAAATTACTTCTCCCGGCCTCTCTGATGAAACAATGATCTGATACAAGTGCATTTGTAACTTCAGACTGTGTGATCAAGTGTTATTTATACAGTGTACAGTGCTGGAGAACATGCAATTTAGCTATTGCAGTCTAAAGTACACAAATGGGCTTTCAAAGACAACATTTCTTCCACGTCATTACAGACTGGGTATGAACAGCTACTGCTGCTTTGCAGGTTTTGCACAACAGCTCTTTTTATATGGCTTTATGAATTTAGGTTACTTTGCATTAGTTTTGCTATCAAACTGAGGACAGATTACAGAGTTCCTCAGCAAGATGCAAAGAGGCTCCAAAGGAAATACCAGTGCCATTTAAAAGAAAGGTTACTGCCTTAGTGAAGATTCCTTTCTTTTTCTTCCCTGTGAAGGACTGAAGAGTGAAAATTAGTTCATGTTCACAAAGGCTACATTAATTGTTTGCAGTGTCTGAAAAGAGTGGTTGGAGGAGGTCAAGTGAAGGTTGTACAATTTCTATCTGACTCGTGCATTTGGGATGTGAGAAATATCACCTGATATATTGGAAGTACTGAGTGGGGTTCAAAAAGGAAAATTGGGCATTTCTCCATTGCTTTGTAAAGCTCAGTAGCACAGACCTCCTTTGAATATCTGCCAAAAAATATAAGGAAACAGGAGATAGGTCATGAAGGCTTTATGTCCCAGAATAAATTCCAAATTCCTTTCAATAGCAGTTACAAAACAACAAAAGAAGTTGTAATCCGTAATTTCCTGTTGCCAAAGTTTTAATTTGCAGCTATGTGAAGGTCTTCTGCTTTATTCTGGCAGCATTAAGTAAAAAATGCACACTCTAATCTTACTTGAAATCAAATTATTTTAAATCATGAGGACAAAAGCAGTCCCAAACGAGATTTGCTGTCATTGCTCAAAATGCTGAATGTACAAAGGGTATGAAAATGTCTTTACTTCAAGAAGGTTGAAAACTGAATAGCACTGACATATGGTTTAAAAGATTAAAAAAATCCTGTTATCTCCATTATACAGATGGGAAATTGAGGCACAGAAAGAATAAAAATTTGCCCAAGGTCAAATAAGAAATCTCTTCAGATACAAGTTTTCTCTCTAACATATCTCAGTATAAGTTTACAGTCACCTAAGAAAGAAATGTGGTAGTAATCCACATAACCTATTTCATCATGGATATCTTTCTCTTATCATTATTTCTAAAATAAGTTCAAACCAACACTGTCAATCTCCTCTGAACACAGTTCAGTGGTGGACTTGGCAGTGCTGCATTAACAATTGAACTTGATGATCTTAAAGGTCTTTTTCGACCTCAAGGATTCTCAGTTTCTATATGCTTATGAAGGACAGTGTAAAAGTATGCATGCACTAATTATTGAAAGCAGAGTCCATCAGGAAGCTGTCTGGACTGCTTTTGAAAGGATCCAAAGTTAAATTAAATACTCCAGCCTCAGCAGCTGGGATTGCAAAGGAAAACTGTGTGACTGATCTGGTACCTTACAGGGTTTGCAGCATGTGAACATGATGGACGTGAGCTCCTTTAATTACAGTGGTTTAAAGCAGGGAGACTTCTATTGGTGTCTAGATTTGTAGTGGAGCAACTCAGCAAGGAGACAAGGAGAGTCAGGTCCTTGTGCTGCAGGAAGATGGTGACACACTTTAGTGCTGACTTGACAAGAGGCAAATTGCAGTATTCATACATGATAAATCACATGCACGGAGCTGAGTGAACAGCTTGCAGTCAGCACTTCCCTGGGAGCAGTGTAAGCACCAGGACCACAGTGTGAAGCATCTGCTCACAGTCTTCCAAGCTTACCAATGATCTCAGCATTTGCACTCTTCTGAGGAATAAGGAATGCCAAATGACTATTTTAGAGGTGGTTAGAAGATGGGAAGAGGTGAATCATGTTGGCAGTATCTAAGGTCAGAGAGCAGGAAGATGCTTCCAAGCATCTTTAAGGAAACATTTTCTTCCAGCCCTAGACAGCAAGTGCCTCTTACTGCTCATATAAATAAACTAAGAGCCAGATTTGGTTCAACAGTTTCTCTAGCCTTCATCACAGTCAGATTCATGCTTGCCTCCTGCCTCAGCAATGCCAGTTGCTCTAAGTGCACAGTTCAGTGGTTACACCTCTCTTTCACAGAGGCGGCTCTTACCAGTCCTTATTCAACAAGAAAAATAACTGTGTATGTGAGAATTAATTACACAGCCTCCACTACTTATTTACCTGTTGTGATAGGAGCTACAATAAAGAAATAAAGAAAAAATAAAGAAGCTGGGTTTACTGCTCATTCCCTTATGTTCTTATACAGGATAGGGAGAAGGACTGCTTTTAAATTTTCTCAGTGTTTTGCTTGTACTGTAGGGGGTTTTATTGCTAAGAACTCATTCTTTAAAAGGCGAACTTGTCCAAGAAAAAGTCTCTGCAATCTAATTTTCAACAAAGCCCACTTTAATAGTTCCCCAAGACAGTAATGCTTAGATGTTATCCCTATACTTTGGTCCCAAAGGTCTAATCTGGCCCTCATAAACATTCCGTGTGGGGATAGTACTGAAGAAACAGGTTGCACATTACTCAGCTATGCTGAGGTGCTTGGACTAACATATTGCTTTAAAAGCACCATGAAGGTGAAAAATTATTCATAACTGTTTCTTAGAACACATACTTTGTGTCATGGTGAAACAAGTACTGAATGTCTAGTCTGGCTTTTCATAATATTAATATGCACCTGATACCATGAAAAGTCTCTGCTTTGCATGACTCCTGCCTTATCACTCATAGCATTTGTTTTTGAGAGCTAGCATGCAAATATTTTAAAATTTAAAAAAAAAAAAGGTAACTAACACTGGACACATTTAGAATTTAATTTTTTCTGAATTCTCTCCATGACCACACATGCAAAATCCAAAATGCCACCTCCTTCTAGCAGCAGTTAAAGGCACGCAGAACATCCCTGACACCACCTAGCATTTTACAGAACAAGGCACTGGATAGGAAAAAAAAAAAAAAAAAAAAAAAAAAAGGCATTTTAAACGTCAGAGAACCACACTCATCTCTAAACTACATCCTGTTTGCTGTTTCACAGGGCACACCAAGTCTGTTTAACAGTTTGCAGTAGAAAAGACAGATACAAAATTCATATCCTCCAAAAGTATTTTAAGTCAGCAGGATACAATGGTAAAGACCAAAACATGAGCAGACTATCACCTCACCATATTCCCCTGACATGGAAAATTAAAACTTATCTTCAACTATCATACACAGTCAGATTTCAGTGTTGTGCTTCTTGCTGAAGAAAATCTAAGTTTCCAGAATGTTTCATGTCTCAGGTACACCCTGCTGTTGTTTCTCAGGCCCTCTATCCACCAGGCCCACAGATGATAAAAGTGTCTGTTGTTCTGCAGAACCCCCTATAAAAACACTAGAGATAATGCCAAGGCCTGCATAGAAGCAAGTCCACTTGCCAAAGCCTTTGAAATTTCTCAAATCACTGGGTATTGCACAATACACATTCACTGCCTTCACTGACAATCAAGTCTGGATTGTCTTAAAGGCTCAAAATGCATGTAGAAAAGGAGACAAATGTAGGAACAGTGCACTGGTATGGTGCTGCCTATATCCCACGGTTCTGTGGTTGGAGCAAAAATTTCTGGTTTCATTGTTGGCATTAGGATGTAATCAGTTAACTTTCCTTCCAACTAAAGGAAACAAATTCCCTTGAAAAAACACATACCAAGTACATTAGCCGTACACTGGAGAATTCCTGAGACATCTTCAGTTTCTTCATTGCCAGAGGAGTCTGTATAGGAGCATCTGTTTGATATATTGTGAAAATTCTTCTCTGCATCTCTGTAACTAGAGGGGGAAAAAAAAAAGTTATAACAACTCCTTATAAAAATGCAAAGTCAACAAATGTCTTTCAGAAGTGGTGGCAAAGGATTAAGACCTCCCAGTGATGGGCAATTTCAAGATTCAGCTGGACAGAGTGCTGAGCCATCTTGTCTACACCATGCTTCTGTCAAGAAAGGTTGGACTAGACGACCTTTGAGGTCCCCTTCCAACCTGATACTCTATGACTGAAGAAGATCCCGCTATTCCCTTTTTATAAGGAACATTAGAGTTCATTAAGCAGTTGTTGTCCAGTGGGACTGTACAGAAGCAGGACTGAATAGCACTTTGCCATTTACATCCAGATTATGTATTGCTATTCCAAAGCGTCTCCAGGAATTTGAGAGGAACAATTAAAACTTAAATTAAAAAGCTTATCATGTAAGGCTGTGAATTGGAAAGCACCGAGCAAAACATGACCATGCACCTACTTTTGCTACCTCACATTAACACTTACCCAATAACTTGATGCTCAAAATACTGCAGTGTCTTTTGAAGAGTCTGCTGAATGGTCTGAGGCTATGGAACAATAATTTTAAAAATTGTGAGATTAGGGAATTGTAGCACAGTTCAATTAACAGATCTTCTAACACACTATTTTCCTCCAGCTTTACTCCTGTTTATCTTCTACCAGCTATATGCCCATCACAACAACAGATATGAAATATTATTATTCATTCCTTGTATCTTACTTTACCATTTAAATAGAAGAATTTTACAATGTGTCATAATTAATACTGCTTATAAGGCTAGTTGCACAAAACAAAGGAGCCTCTTCACTCCCAAAAACAGCTCTCAAAAACTATCACCCACCAACTATCTCACTAATTTAAAATAATTAATTTGAAATAGTCTGCAGGAAAATGCCATTATTTTGTGATGCAAGTATCACAAGGAAAAGGCATTGAGGTTTTTAAACTCTATATGCTCCCTAGAGCATTTTCTAATAAAGAATATTATGAAGATGCAATTTATTTTGGCTTATTTTCCTGACAAGCTGTAACTCTCCAGTCATCTTTCAGATTACCAGGAAAATCCAGTTCATCAAAAGAAAATCATTACATGCTTCAAGCATTTCTATGCTATTTACTTTAACAGGTGTTCACCAAACTATATATGTGCATAATTGTCTTTACTTGCATTATTACCACTACTACAGTGTTCACGAAAACACTTACGTATATAAATGTTTCTTTTCCTACTATTGCTGCTGCTGAGGCTATTATTATTTTGAATGAATTCATGAGAGATCTTTGGGCAAATAAAGGACATGTGATTTCCATGTAATTTTCTCTTTTGAATTTTCTAAGTCACTTATGGCAAAATGTTATTCCTCCAAAATTACTAGTTTGTATCAAATCTGAGGTTCTTCACCTGTCTATTTTGACCTCGTGCCAGAAGTCAGACAGAGACACACAAATGAGATTTATAAGCTTCTCTTCTGTATCAAAAGCACACATGGACACTTTGATCAGACTCACAACAACACACACTGAAACTTTGGAGAAGTTTGGTCTTTCCCTGCCTTTCGGAATAAACATCTAATTGTTTTAGGAAATAAATATCAAAATGCCCCTTTATTAGAGGAATTTCATTCTAAAATCACAATCACCTTTGAAAGTCTCAAATTTTGCTTACCAACCTACAGATTCAGCAGTTCAAGAGCTGAGCTTTCTACCTTGCTAAGACTCTTGCTCATGAGTTTGCAGAAGGAGTCATCTGCCCTGATGACAGCAGGAAGAAAAAACTGCATACCAGGCTACACTAGGTTTGTACGACTGCAGAAAAATTATTTTCTAATACTAAACTATAAGAAAGCATCTACACTTTTGAATTAAAAAATTAACTTAATGAAATTAAATTGTAAAAAATTAAAATTGAAATGCAGGCACTCAACAAGAGCATAAGGAGGCTTATAGGAAAGATGGGGGAAAACTTTTTAGCAGGGCCTATTGCAGTAGGACAAGGGCAATGGTTTTAAACTAGAAGAGGATAGAATTAGACTAGACGTAAGAAAGAAGATTTTTATAGCAAGGGTGGTAAAACACTGGAACAGGTTGTCCAGAGAAGTGTTAGGTGACCCATTCTGGAAACATTTAAGGTCAGGTTGGAGGAGGCTCTCTCTGGGCAACCTGATTTAGCTGAAGATGCCCCTGCTCATTCCAGGGAGGCTGGACTAGAGGACCTTTAAAGGTCCCTTCCAATCCAAACTATTCTATGATCCTATGAACAACATATAAGCTCAACATAGATGGAAACCTTGAAAGAGGTTTTTCTTGTTAACTCTATATCAGACAATCACTTTACTTCTCTGCAGGAGCTAAGTTACCTGTGCCAAAAGGCTTTAAAAGCTGCATGTTCTCTTGTAAAACACAATGGAAGCACCATATGAGTGAAACCATCACGTAGCAAAAAAACATCCCCTTCTCCAGCGGTACAGCAGGTGTTGAAGTCCTTAGGCCTAATGGGCTACAAATATATTTAATGGCATGTTCTCACAGAGACTCAGAAGATTTCCAGTGCTCAGCAGGCAGGAAAATCCACTCTTTGCATATAGAAGAGGTATATTTTCTCATACCAGAAACAGAGCAAAGCAGAATAGCTTTAAGCAAAGAAGTGATCACTGCCATTTCCCATCTCCATACAGCATTTCCCTCAGCTTCACTCCCTACACACAGAACATCAGTACTCCACTGGCAACTCCACTGACATGAAGTAGGGAATAATAGAAATGTTTGATTGCTAAATTACATCTCCATTCTGGTTGTCCCAAAGTGCTTTTACAGCAAGCATGTGGAATGCAGCAATGCTTGGTATCACAGCAGAGAGGAAGAAAAACAGCTTTTTGTTTTCTCTAGAAGTTTTCCAGCTTAGAACACCTGAGCAATCATCCACAGATTGTCTTGGTCCTTCTCATGCCTGGCACACATACTGCACTCCTTAACCAGGGAAAAATCATTTTGACTACCTCAAGATTTGACAATACAAGCAATCTCCTAGTCCTGAACTTACTTCATTGGTAAATGTCCCTTCTGCAGTGCTGAATGGAAAAAAAAATATCCCATGTTAACTTTCTCTCCTGAAAGCTAAATCAGTTGCCTAGATGTTGTCAGACAATTCTTTCTAAACCACCCCATGAACTCACACCCCTTTTCACTGGCAACTCCTATCAAATCTTAGAAATCAAGTGCAGGCAAAAATAGGATTTACTATTAAAACACGGCTCGTAAGCAGAGCTCGATATAATGTGCTCAGCACCAGAATGAAAACGGATCCAAGGAGTCTTTCTTCATCTCTGACAAGAATTATTACGGCGTGTTGCTGTGCATCGTTAAAAAGCCGCTATGCTCACCTTCTCAGTTTGCTGTATTTCATCACTGGTGAATGCCATTTTGCTACAGATGTAATTCTGTTACCAGGGCCATGTCTAAACAAAACAGTGAGAAGAGATATGACACCTGTTCACAGCTGCCTACAAGGGCAGTGTGGTGCACTGCCTCTTCCACTACTGACAACGCATTGCCCATGAGACAGAGAATGAGCGGGAAAACATTTCCACCTCTTTTCTGTATCCAGCAACAACTGGATGGAGGCAAAATAGCCAAACCTTCTCCTAGCAGCATGGCACACATGACCTCTCCCAGAAGGAGAGTTCTACCACCCAAGGAGGTTAAAGACAGGCTTTAACCACACATCTCCTCCACCGTAATGCCATTTAGGTGCTCAGTGCCACTTATTTACTGAGGAGATTGTAAAGCTTCACGGCTACTTAAAATTAAAAGATTTAATGAAAATGTAAGCCAGTGACTATTACTTAAACAATTAAATCTCAACAATTCCTTTTGATTATGATGATTGACTAATATTTGTATGCATCACAATAGGAATAGTCATGTCAGTTCATGTGCCTAAGAACAAATCAAAGTAAAACAAATTATTGTTATTCCTAACTGTATATTAATCCAGATTACATCCAAGCTCCACATGGAATGATGATCTATAAGATATAAGTGAATACTGGAGATACTCAGACTGATCTCTTGCATGGCAGAGAATAGAGGACTTCCCTAAAATAACTGAATTCAGATATCAGGCTATGGCTAACCCTAATGTGCCAAAATAGTTTGTAAAAAATGACTGACCAATGAGTCATATAGGTTTGAAAGAACCTCTACCATCTTCTAGACCAACATTTAACTCAAAGTAATTTGAGTTAAAACTGGTTGTTCAGGTCATTCTTCAGACAAAGTTTTGAGTGTCTCCAAGGATGAAAGTGCCACAATCTCTCTGGGAAACCTGTGCCAGCATCTGAACACTCTCATGACATCTCATTTCTTTCCATAATTCTGATTTCAAACTCCCATCTTTCAGCTTTTTAGCCTCTCATCTTTCTTCCACTCTTTACCCCCATGGAAAGCCTGGTTCCATCTTCCCTACAAACCCTGCTCAGTTTAGCTGTAGACTGCATCCTTCTGCTCACCCTTTTCTTGAGAGAATGAACTCCCTTCCCCAACAAGCATCATTTAAACCCCCTTCACAAGGTTGTGCAGCCAGTTAGAGATGAGCTCAGCTCACTTTGCCAGATTCTTGCTCAGCAGTCCTTGCTCCGCAGAGCCTTCCCCACGTCCATGGAGATCACAGCCCTGGCAGCAATACCCCCAACACAGCTACAGACTGCCTGCTAGATGTGCCTGCACCAACCAGAGCCTTCCCCACGTCCATGGAGATCACAGCCCTGGCAGCAATACCCCCAACACAGCTACAGACTGCCTGCTAGATGTGCCTGCACCAACCAGAGCCTTCCCCCCGTGCCAGCAGGATTGAAGAGACCCCAGCTGGGCACCCCCACCCTTCCCCCTTGCACTCAGAGCCGTGTGGTCGCTCCTGACATACTCAAGGTCTGCCCTGGCTGCATCACTGGTGCCCACATGGATGAGCAGCCCTGGTCGTGGTCCAGGAGACAGACAAGCTTTGGCAGCCTCTTCACAACACTCATGTGTGAGCTCCTGGCAAGCAGCAAACCTCCTGCCCAGCACGGCAGGCTGCCACATGAGGGCTTCTGTCTCCTCAGGAGAGAGCTTCTGACACCTACTACCCTCCTCTTCTGGAAGCTTCTAAGGGTTGAGGCTCTGCTGGATCTGCTGCCCCATCCGAAGGGAGGGAGGTCATCTCTCCCACCTCTTCACAGGGCATTTTACCTTCCCTGATGAATCACAGGTGGAACAGGGCCTTAGCTATGCTGTCAGCAGTAACCAACCTCCAGCCTCCTTCATTTTGAAAGTTTCCACCCTTGACTCTCAAAGCTTATCTCTAGTTTTCTCTCCCTCCTTTCGACATGGAGTTCAGGTTCTTGGCTCTGCAGGCCTCTGGAAACATCTGTCCATCCTCCCTATGAAGTGTACAGCCTGCTCACTATCTAGGACAGCTCTTCCCCCTGGCACCTCACTGCTCTCTGACCAGAGCACAGCTTTTGGCACCGCCAGGCAGCAATCCCAGCAGTGGCAGCCCTGCCACGACAGCCACTGTTGATCTGCCAGCCACCATTGGTTACAAGATGCACTCCTAGAGAAATGTGCCCTTCCTGCCAGATCTCATCCTGCTGTCCAGTAGTGCAAAACTGGTTCAACTCAAGAAGGCAGAGGAGTAATAGTTCCTCAAAACTCCTTTTCTGACTAACTGGTGAAAATTTTTATGAAGGTATTTGTCGAAATGAACTTGAAATATTCCTGGTGTTTAAACTCACACAACTTCTTTTGAAAAAGGATTCTAGTTTAAACTATGGGGTTTTTTTCTTTTGCTGAGTTCAGTTTTCTCTTCTTGCAGCTTCACTGCCTCGGTTTTCAAGGCAAAGGGGAAAGAACTTCCACTTTAACTGCATCCCTTCTTACAAATGTCTTTCCTAAGGCAGTTAAACATAAACTTTCCAATCTTCTCAGAGGACAGAGATTTTAGCCTATTCTCTAGCCATTTTCTGTTGCCTCTGAAATGTCTTTCATTTGATTGCAACACCTTTGGAAATAAACGGTAAAGCTCATCTGCCCAACTGCAGGCACCCACAGTGATTCATTTCATCCTCTGGCTGGCATCTAATACGTGCTTGAGGACTCAGTCTTTATAAATACCCATTTCTTTCTTTTGTCTAGAAGTGACATTGAGCGACTGCTGCAGACTTCGACATCTTAAAATGTTTAAGTAAGGGCAGACAAACCCCACACTGAGGTACAGAATTGCACACAGTATCCCAGATGACTCAGTCTAAATTTACATAAATGCCGTTTCAAATTCTCCATGTCATTCCTTTTGCATCCTAAGATACCTAGATGGAATCAGGGAAGAAAGGGGCTGTATAGAATGCTGTCAAGAGAGCAGCCATGCACACAGACAGTTCCTCCTTAACCCTAACAAAGTTTCAAAGATTTTCCCTTGGAAAACTTAAGTAGCTCCTAGCTGAGCTTCAGAAGGGTTTCAGCAGTCACGCTGTTAAAAACTTGAGTACTTAAAATTTTAAACATGGAAGGTGAAGCACTGAAGAGCATAACAGGCTCTGCTAGAAACCACTTTGCTTCTATCAGAATTTCTTCAAGTATGTCCATCGGGTCAGGGGGCTCCCCCACACTGTTGTGCCCTGGGGAGCTGCAAAGTCCTTCCCAGCATGCAGGAGAGCCTGTGGACTTCAGTCAAATCAGCACTGTGACACTGGAAGTTTTAAACACTTCAAATTTCAAGTGTTCAATCACAAACTCAGCAGATGTGTATGATTTTAATTGCCAGATTCACTGCTGGTGATCATTCATTAACGAAAAACATTTATTTTTTCATATTTCAAAACCAATTTTAGTCAAGTCTTTGTGCTTAGGTGATTGCAGATCTCTAAGCACACACAAGCAGGTGTGCATCTGGCCCATCTGAAAGAAGATAAATGGCAAAACAGTAATTTTTAGTCTGGGTATTTTTAATATTTACCCCATGATCATGTAAGCAGTGAAAAACTGTTCCCTCCCGGTCCTGCTGGTCAGCAAAATATTGAATTAAAGAGGTTGTAAACAAAGAATCAAGGCTCCAGCTGAAGACAAACATTTATCAACACTCCCAAGTGCCAGGAGCGGAGAGATAAGCACTGAAATTTCTGTGGCTAGAGAAAAGCAGAACTGAAAAAGAAAAGGAAAGCTCCTTTGGCATCCAGCAATGCTCTGATGATGCAGAAAGGAGGAAGACTCCCTAGCAGGTCCTGCACAGCCAGCATCCCTCCCTGTCCTATTCCTAATTGCTGAAGAATGGAATGAAAGGGAAAGAGAAAATGAGAATGAAAGAGAGAAATCAGAAATGGAGAAACAGAGTCATAACATAAGCAATCATCTGAAATTTTAAAAAATAAAACTTTAGGGGTTTAATAGTGCTTTTGATAATATAATCAGGAAAAAATACAGGTTTGCTCTCTCGATTCTGAACATTTTAAGGTGCACTCATTCTTTAACTACTTCTATTTGAGCTAAATATATATTTTCTTCATGAATCCCAACTTCCCAATTCCAGATGTTTGTACTTAAGATAAAAGCAGACCCTGCTTTCAGACCTCCATGACTAGCAGCAGATTCGGCATCAAGAGAGGAAGATGCATAATCCCCAGGAGTGGACAGTCGGGGGATCCAGGGCAGGGTGACTGACAGCTGGAGGCAAAACAAGCCGCCTGCAACAGCTCACCATGATCCAGACAGGACCGTGCCAGGGTGCAGCGCCCGAGCTCGGAGCGACAGGCAGAGAAACCTGAGACCATTCTGCTCCTCAGTTCATACAAACCGGGGTCCTCTTCACAGAGAAATACTTGTGCACATCAGAGAATTGCCTTAATTTAATAAATGACATCGAGATTAAGAATTTTACCCAATACCATTTCATGGCAACAATGCAAACACTATGAAGAAATAAGGCAGAGCTAAATAATGATTAGACATTGTAAGTTCTGCATCCCCAGCTGCCTTTCATCTAGAAGAATCACAGACATTACGAATGGAAATTGCCTATTAGATCATCTAGCCTAACTCCTTGACAGTGAAGGATAAATATCTCAGGGTGCTATCCCTTACAACAGCAGCTGTGATCACTTTGTTAATCTCTGAATTTCAGCCTGGTCTGGAATAGAGAGAAGAACTATTCTGTGCTGCAGAGAGAATGTGTTCAGTAGGTAAGAATATAATACATGATCTATTGCTAATGCTACCTGTTCATTTTTTAATGCAACTAATATCCACTACATAAAATCATCAGTGCTACTCCAGTAATCTGATAGGAGATGAAAAGCTTTATATGTTGGTCCTTTTCAAGGATTTTTTTCTGCTGAGATAGAAGTAGAACCAATTTCCCCAGTGTAACTGGACCTGATTTCATATGCAGCTCTGCATAGGTATGTATCCCTTTGAAACCTATGGACAAACCACAGATGTTTTTCATCTTCATTCTGAAACTTAGTTTGAGAGTTGGCAAACAGATACACATAGAAAAAATCTGGATACAAGACAGAATAATTTCTTTTACTCAAAGCACTTCATAGCAGCCTTTAACATTAGCACAAGAGGCAGAAGGTGAGAGAACGCTTTCCTCTGTATTAACACGAAGCATTTGATCAGAGTACAACCAGCTGCTGTGAGGTGGTGACTGGCTCTGCTCAAACAGTTTCAAATGAAGGACATTTGTGCTCGTTTAGATGCAGCCACGGGGGCTCACTGCTTTCGTAGGGGCATGTATTAATGATGATGACATTCTCGTCTCCCCTACACCTTTATCTATTCGCAGCCACACACTCTGGCCAGGGGAGAGGCAGAGAAGTGCAAAGCAATTGAGATGAATTTTGTGGGATTACCACTAGCGCTGCCACGCTCTGCTCTGTCAGCCAGGGGGTCAGACCTGCCCGTGGGCAAGCCTTTTCCCCAGCAGGGATATGCTCGCTGCTTCCAGGCTGCAATCATGTCAGCAACGTATGAATGTTTCCGAGACACGTTTTCTCCAAGCACTGTAGGGAAGTTAAGATTCAGCCTGGAACGGCACAAACCTTAAGAAAGCCAATATTACTACAACTGGTCTAAGCATTAGATGTCAAATGCTTAAACTCACACTCAATAAGATTTCATCAAGGTCGATACAGTGCTGCAAGCCCTTGGGTGCAGATAATTTTTTTAGTATTTTATTTGCTGAAGCTGATTTTTCTTTGCATCAGATGTTAAACTAATGAACAAGACAAACAACTAAAGCCCACTGTGATGCTCATATTGATGACATTTTCCTGAATGTTCCTGTTTAAGACATCACAGCTCTATTTCAGGCTATAAAATCACAGAGTCTACGGACTGCTTGTGTGACCTTCTGTATAACTGACTTTTGTCTATGTTAAGTTGAAAGATACTTGGCAAAAGTCTCGTGTTATTACACTTTCCAAAAAAAAAATCATTCTGTTTGCTTGCAGAAATTAGAAGTTTCTCATAGAATGTGCCTCTCTTCACCATTTTCATGCTTCACACCCACATTCTTGAGAAGGATGTTACTCATGTAAAGCTCATCCAGCCCGGGCTACTAAGTGAATAAGCTCATCACAGCACTGATGTGGGTATCATTTGACATTACCTTATTTCATTCAGAAAGGCAGGCAGAAGTCTCTTCTACAACAGCAGGGCTTAGCTATACACAATGCATTAACATTAGGAGCTCGGAGTACTTGTGCAAATTTTTCCCAAAATCTTATGCAAAAATCGATTTGCTACCTCTCCTGCTAGTGGCAGCAACTTGTTAAGGGAGTAGAAGTAAAAAGGAGTAAAAGGAGTAGTATTCATGGACAGTGAGTGGTAGAGGTTTATGATGGAGTCACGTTTGATAAAAGCTGCTACACTGCAACTTCTCTGCCAAAACCCGACCTCCGCTCACCGGAGGATTCATTTGCAATTAAGCAAATTGAAGTTACAGTAGTTCTGTGATAGAAATCATCGCCTACACACTAACACAAATGACTGCCTTTACATTCGTTTTTCTTCCACTGGCAGGGAAAGAGCTGTATTCAAAAAGACAGTTCTAAAATTCAAACTATTTGGCGGCAGCCAGTAGCAGCTTCCTAAGCAACATAGGAAAAAAGTGGTCTTACTTTAATGTGTTTTGAACTGGGTCTTTAAAAGAATAGCAGAAATAATTCTAAATGAACAGGAGAGTAAAACAGAAGTGATTTTCACTTAACAGTTTTATAAGCGATGCGTTACATTGGCCTTTCTGACAATAAAATCAAACGGAAGTGTTAATCAGTTTAATGCTGTGTTATGCTGTAATTTGTGTTTCAGAAAGATCAGTGCAGTGCTATGGGGTACACAGACTCCTCTGAATGCACTCAGTGCACCAGTCACTCTCAGCTCCTTTAGGGACAGACTCTGCCTCTTAGATGGGAGCAGAGTATTTGACTTTTCAAATCAGTGACAAATTATGTTTTTCTGATTTTGATTCTATTTTCAGCTTGGTATTGGATACAAGTCAAGATAGAACTGGAGCAAATGTGAAAATTGCTGTAAGGGACTAGAATTCCGTAACATACTAAACTGCACTTTTAAAGAATTAAGCCACGTCAACTGGTGCCAGGATACCATTCCCCTTTAGCAGAGCTCTTAAGGGCAGAAAATATTATTTTGATAATGAATAGCATATAGTATCATGTTCTCAACTTATAATTAATCAAAATTTATGTCTTTGTGGGTGTAAAATTTATCCTTTAAAATGGAACACAATAACAAAGCTGGAACCAAAAAGAGAATATATCTTTAAATTTGCTTACGATGTGCATACAATTACCGAGTTATTTCTTAAAAACAAGGTCATAAATCAATGTCCCTAGTAAGTTCCCAACTTTTTATTATTTATCTCCAATAAACTGAACCCAGCCTGGTGACAAGGGCAACTGTTTGTTTTGAGAGCAGCTGGATCTGGCTCCAGAATTCTCTGATCAGAGTGCATAATCAAAGGCCATTCGACAGCGGTTCAGATGAAGGAGGACAGAGGGACATCTGCGTTCTGTCAGGAACATGATTTAGGAACGTTAGAATGGATAGGAGCTGCCTTCACAATTACTCAGCCTTGTGGGAACATCACAGGGATCAAAGGCTGTGAGAGGGCAGAGACAGTCATGGGGCAATATGCAGGGAGCACTGTTGCCAGGATCTCGTGAGCCAATGGAGCCACAAGAGCTATGTGCAAAGCCTGGGCAGCTAAGTTTGCTCTGGGCAGCTCAGTTTGGTCCCCCCAACCATCATCTTCCCACTCAGGTGCTGAGCACAGCTCCCCGACCCCAGGGGCTGCGGCGCTGGGCTGTGCCTCCACCCTTCTGATGTCAGGGCACTTGGCCACGCAGCAAACTGGTACTGGGGGAGGCAGCAGGGCAGCAACTCAATGAGATGTTCAGTGCATGCACAGGCAGTTTGCTGAGTGCAGCTGTGACAAAACAGCTGCCTCTCCTTGCATTGTTGCTGCTCTGCCTCCCTGCCTGTGCACCCTGCTTCCCCAGCACAGCCTATGCGAGTGGTGGGATGTGGATGCAAGTGGTGGCATGAAAGTGGCGGGATGTGGATGGAGGTCTTCTCACCACACACTTTTCTCCGAAATACACAGCTGTTTTGGTGGGAGGTGAGCCCTACCATCCTTCTAGTTCTGGCACTCAAAAAAGAGAGGGTTTGCAGTGAGCACATTCCAGACAAACAGTAGCAATTCTTCACCCATCCAGGCGCGTAGGGAAACATTTACAAACCCACAGGAACATAAAATGAACCTGTGCTGGTTGAGGATCAGATCCCTACATCCTTTCTTATAACTACTGCAGCAAAAAAATCTCCAATAACCAATATAAGAGAAAAGGTGGAATATCATGCCTGCTGGAAAGTGCTAGAAGTTGTTGTCCAGAAGCAAGGAGAATGGGATGGATTCAATGCTGCAACACAGCAAGGTTCACTTTTTGATATTTTCCCACAGTTCCACAAAAAGCAGTGTTTGTGCAAAGTCATACTCAGCTAAAACCGAGACCAAGATTACAAGTGATAAAAAATGCAGTAACTATTTTCGCTGCATTTTAGTGTAATATATCTCGAATACTTCGTTGCTGCATTCCATTCTACAGAATCTGGTGCAATTGACAATACAGCTGTACTAACTTGTGAATGAATTGCACAGGAGATACATTTCATACACATTTTTGGACAACCACTCCTAAGACACAGCCTGTTTGCACAGTCTTCTTGCTGCTCCGCGCTATGGACACCCCTCTTGGGTACCCAACGCTCTTCTGCCCTTTGGATGCTCCTTCCCACTCTCCACACGCCCAGAGCAGCTCTCAGTAGCTCCTGCTACCACTGAGAACTCTCTGCATGGTACAATAGTATTAAATATACACACAGAATTTTTCTTCAGTGAAAATACAAAACCATATTTTACTGAGTACTTCAATGCTAGTCATTGCTGAAGGAAAGCACAAACAACTACGGCTAAGTATAAACATCAGGAACCTGTAGCATCCTTCAGTTTTGAAAGTTGGGATGAGGACAAATAACTGCTGCATTCATGTTTGAAGAGACAACATAAAACCTTGCAGGCTAGATATATAGTATGTACATCTGTATGTACATAAATACGCTTATATCCTTAACAGAGACCCCTATCTATAGCATTATGGAATGAAGATCTATCTACATCTATTAAAAAGTATTAGAGCTTTTTGATTAGAACGAACATCTGTGAGTGCTCTCTCCAGACTTGCCTTCTAATTTAACAGACAGCATAAACGAATCCTATTAAATCAATTTTATAGGCAAAGTGGGGGTTTTTTTACTTCTAATTAAAGTTATTCCTGGTTTATATCAGTAGATGTGAAAAAATAATCAGATCCAAAGTGTTAGACATATGGCAACTTGACTTGTTGCATGAAGGCATATATTCAGTACCACAGACCTCAGTAAGAAAGCACCAAAATAACAAAGCATCTCAACAGTGGTTTCTCTGAGTGAAAAATGAAAAGGCAGGGGACCTGGTTGTTTTCTTAAACCAAGACTAGGACAACAAGACTTCTTCGACTTAATGACATTCATTTATGCCAAAGTGTGTAAGATGGGAATGAAGCTGTGGTTACAATGCCAAGATGAAAAGGGAAATTTTGAGTAATGTGTGTCACCTTAAAATTTTACAATAACCTATATTTTTGGCAACAAGGGTTGCTATAATTACCTCCCACGGAAACCATGAAAGCTGTTGTTTGGGACATCAAAACCAAGTTAGATGAAATTTTTGCATTCTTAAACAAAATTTCTCTGTGAGCAGGGAAGAAAGAGGACTTGGATCTATCAGAGTTTTATTCATGTCTTATTTCAAGGAATGTGCTTATTTTGAAAAAAAAATTCAACAACTCATCTGTAAAACTGTAATTGTCTTTTATAGCAACATAATACAGGAGCTCACAGTCAAAGCTTAGAAAACACAAATACTCAGGTTATCTCAAAATAGTGCACTGAACTACTTCTGAATACTTCAAATATTTGGGGTAACATATGCTCTAATTATACCATTGCATTACTATCAAATTAAAGAGCTTCTCTTTTTTTTTTTTTTTAATATACTAAAACAAGACAGGTCACCTGAAATATCATCTATTAATATCTGCATTACAAGACCAGATTCCCAGTAGGGAGGGAAAAAATCAATGGGAAAGAAAAGTCTTAACTGCACCTGGATGACTAGTAGCTATTAAATGCACTAAAACTTCTCCCATTAAACAGCTTGTCTAATCCTGTCCAGCGCTTAAACTCCAAACAGAAAAGAGTATATTAAAACCAATGCAAACTGAGAGTTGATGGTGATGACACTCATAAAGAATTTCCAGAGCTGCCTAATAATATGAAAAAAGATGATCTGATGCCACAATAGCAGATACAGTTGTCCTGCAGATTAAGACTACTTGTTGCCATTAATGTTTTGTGCTTAATACACTAAACTGCCTCAGAGACCAAACAAACATTCAGTTGTAGCTGAAACTTTAGGAGGAAATTTTAGCAATGATCACAGGCGTATGTACAGGAGCACAGCACAATGCCACAAAAAATGGCTGGACAAAAACCTTCTTTTTTACACTAATCTACCAGAAGTCCTGAGACACTGATTTCAGTTTTACAAATTTATACCAGCACGTGTTACGGGCTCTACCTGAATTCACTCCTGAGGTTAACAGCATACAGACAATGGGTCCCTGACTCTCAACTACAGGCGCAGCTATCCAGACAATCATTAAGTCGTGCATTTCAAAGTCTACTTTAAAGAAACTGATCTGTCAGGAATGTCTGCGCATCCAGGATGCACAAGGGAAATCTGTTGCTGAATATATTTACGAACGCATACCTGGAACTTTGTTTTACCCTATTCATGACAGAGAAGCCCTACAAATATAAGAAGTTCACACTCCCTCATTGTTCAGGAGCAATGTACTCGCCGTGCACCATACAGATGCAACTTTTTATATATTAAAAAAAAAAAAAAACAAAAAAAACCCAGTTGCTAGTACCAGTGATAAGCACTTTATAACTTTGTTTTCATTCAGAAAGGGACTCGGCAGAAATGACAAACCCAGCCAAAGCGGCAGCTGCGCCTAAGCGTGACTCCCGACCCGATTTCCAGCACGGGGCTGCCGGGAGCTGTACTCCCGCAGGTTTGCGGTTCTGGCAGCCGGAGCGGGCACGGAGAGGCAGCGGGCTCCAGCGACCCTGCGGGACCACCCGGGAGGGGGTGCGGGCACCGCCGCCTCTTTCCCGACAGGGACCCGACGCCACGGGGCAGCGGCGGGGCCGTGCGGGCGGGGGCCGGGGCCGGGCGCGGGGCACTCACCGCGGGGGCCGTCAGGCGGCGGATGCTCTCGCCCAGCGAGTCCAGGTTGACCCGCCGGCGGCGCGGAGCGCGGCGCGCCCCGGCGNCGGCTCTCCGCGCCGGGCCGGGAGCGCGGCTGCCGCGCCGCGCCGCGCCGGGAGCCTTTAAAGCGGCGGCGGCGGCAACCGCGGTGGCTGCTGCCCTCCTCTGCCTCGGCCGCCCGCCCCGCTCTCCCCTCCCCCGGCTCCCTCGCTGCTCCGCGGGGATCACGTGTTGTTTGGAGCCCTTTCCCCCTCCTCCTCCCTCCTCCCCCGCCCCGCTCGCCGCTTGTCTCGCCCGGCCCCGCTCGCCGCGGCCCCGCCGGCCGCGCTGCCCCGTGCGAGGAGATGCCCGCAGCGCCCGGCGGGGCGGGCCGAGGGCAGGGCCGAGGGC
>WAAE01005966.1:15842-72806 GCA_013400495.1 Nicator chloris
AGCCAGTCTTTTCCTCCGCAGCTTCCTCATCTCAGAGATGCAGGCTTGAGTGTTTGCTTTCCCCCTGGGTTTGGTGTCAGGTCTTCTTCGGCATAAGGGAAGGGGGATGAAAAATTGGGGGTCTTTGGCCACCCACTCCAAATAATTCTGCAGGAAATCCTTTCTCCCGTCAGGCGTGGCGGTGGGATCGGCACCAAAGCAGGTGGCTGCTCACCTAGAGGGTGACCCGGCCCCACCACAGCTCTGGCTCTGGGCAGGAGGTGCTGTTGGCTGCCGGCACAGGCAGAGCCACATCCCGCAGCACCGAGCCTGGCAGCCCTCGGAGCAGCTGAGAGGCTATTTCGTGCTTGGGCAGCCTGGCAAACAGGAGTGATTTATAGCTCCTGGCTCTGCTTTTCATCACTGCCCAGGGCAGACTGCGACGGTGGGATGACTCGGTGCAAGCCATGCTCAGAAACGTCTGGCCTTTCCTTCTTTAAACGAGAGGTGTAGCTGATGAACTGCGAGGTGAGGGGTAGGAGCAGCACTGGAAGGGGACGGAAAGTGTCAAACCCCGAGGGTTGCCCCGCAGTGTGTCAGGAGCAGCACACGCGCGTCTGTGCCAGAGCAGAACAGCACGGACGCCACGTGTGCGCTGCAGAGAAAGCACAGAGGTGTGAGAGCAGGCAGAAATCATCACCAGTGCCTTTCCTGCCCCGCTGGACCAGCCAAGTGCGTGGCTGCCGGGGCAAAGGGGACCACGGTGGGGAGGAGGCGCTGGGCGCTCACAGAGCCACCGCAGCCCCCGGGCGTGCAGGGTCGGAGGAAAGTGTCACTAAAAGCCCGGCAGCAGCCTGCCGGCTCTCACGGCAGCCCTCAGCGCTGCCAAAGCTGTCACGGTGAGGGCGCCGTGTGGAGATGGGACATCACGGAGCGGCCGCGGGTCACGGCCGCAGGAGCTCTCGGGCGGGAGCAGCCACGGACACGCGTGACCAGCTCGGGGGCAGAGCTGGTGGCACCCAGGTCATGCTGGACCCCGTGTGGGGCACTGCCCGCACAGTGCTGCCCTACACGTGCCCCGCAGAGGTGTCCCGGCTGTCCCCAGCCCCCGCCCAGGGCGCTGAGGTGGCACCAGCTGCGAGGTGGCAGCGAGAGATGCTTCCAGCAGCGCCTGGTGACAGAGAACTGCTAAACAATCTGTCACCTCTTCGATGTCCCCAGGGTGTGCGGCCTGTGTGTGCACGGCAGGCAGAGGGAGACTCCTGTCCGGGACCCGGCTGCCGCTGGAGAGTGGGATCTGCAAGGGCTCAGCAGCCGGAGGGAAAGGTTTTGCTGTCTGGAAATTACGCTTTGCTCAGAAAGTAACATCGGCTCTTTGTTTGAGCGCAGCGAGCGTGTAACGACAGGAGACCTCTCCCGGCCTGTGAATGGGGGCTCCGGGGGCTCCCCGGCTGTGCAGCCCCTTCCCCCGCTCGCAGCCCTCGGGCAGAGCCCGGGGACGGAGCTCTCGCCTGCCCCATGGCAAGATGCGATTGCCACCTACAGTTCTGCTGGCACAGGGAGCTCCGCGCCCGCCGCACGCGCCCGCTCTGCTGCAGCACGTCGGGCAGGATTCCGGCTCCTCCCGAAAGAGCCCACTCCGCCCGGACATGGGAATTTTCCTTCTCCCGGACACGGGAATTTTCCTCCTCCCGGGCATGGGAATTTTCCTCCTGGATGCGGGCGTTTTCCTGCTGGCGCAATCCCCCGCTCCTGGCTCCGTACGCAGCGCCTGTGCTCCTCCTCCCGGCTGTGTACACTGCCTGACAGCGCAGCCCCATCCCCATCTGCGATTACAAATTAGCAGCCTAATCCTAAATATCTTTTTTTGCCTGGAGATGCTTGTCTGAATCTGATTTTTAATCTGTCTTTACCAGCTGCTCCCGCTGCCGCCCTTCGCAATTTATTTTGCATGTGACTTACGCTGGATAAAAAATATCTGCCTAATTTTCTCCGATGTCAAACATCCTTTTAGCTGGAGATAGTGCTTTATGTGTGCTACAGTACAAGGGGAGCTCTGCCAGCGTAGCGGTCTCTGCTTTTCCTTGGGATTTATTGACTACAGCGAGGTCCTGCTCTAATCTTCTCCTCTCACACCCTGTTTCTTTCCCTAAAAACCACTAAGCTCCTTGAGTCTCCCGTATCATCTCTGTGATGGGCAGAGCTCCTCGCTGGCTCATCCCCTGCTCAATCCCATTGAAGTGCAGGGCAGCGCTCCGCATCCCAATCAGCACGGATTTTTTTCCTTGAATAGCCTGGTTTATGCACGCTCTGGGGGAGAGAACCAGCCTCCTAAAGACTAAAATCCCTCCAAAAGGGATTTGAAGTATTTCAGATAAATCTTACTAATGGTAAATGTAGCTATTCACTCCCAGCTCTTCATATGAGGGATTTGACCCTTTTTTTATGATAATGATAAACGCTCGGGATGCGGCTCACGGTCCCGCTGCCTCTCCCTGTTGCTGCTGTCTGCCACCAGCCATCCCCGCCCCTGAGCTGGAGGTCCCCAAGCCCCCAGCCCTGCCTTATACTGGGGAGGGGCGGCCCCTCGCCTTTTGCTCCGGAGCTCCGGGCGTGGCGAGTGCCGGGGGTGCCGGCCAGCCCGGGGCAGGAGGTGCCAGCAGCACCCCCCCAGGGACACCGGCTTTGTGTCACCCACCGAGGATCAATTCCAGCCCACTGGGAGGAAGCGGCTCCTTCGGGAACGGTTTTCCTACAGCTCGTGTGTCTCCCCCAGCCGTGCCGGGTGCCCAGGCTCACCCTCAGCCGTGTGGGCACACGGAGGTGTGCCCGGGGTGTGTGTGCGGACACCCGCACGCCCCAGCCCCGGCAGCCGGAGCAAATCCCGGTGTGCACACGTGTCTGCTCGTGATGTCCTGGGATCCAAGCTCAGAAACGAGAAAAAAAAATCACACCAGGGTCTCAGCAGAGAAAGAAAAGAAGGAATGTAAGAAGGGTTCTGAAAGTGTTCTGGAGGAATTTCTTGGCATTGCCCCCTCCTGCCTGTCTGGGGCTCGGCAGCAGCTGACGAGCAGTGGATGGATGGGGCAGCGCTGCCAGGCGCTGGGCTCCTTCTCCCTCTGTCCCTCGGCTCTGCCAGCCCCAGGGGAGCTGCACAGCGACAATCTCCGAGCTGAGCCTGGCCTCCCCTCCCCTCCCCTCGCCGCCGCCGGGGGTGAGCCCAGCGGAGCCCCCGGACAATTCTTTCCTCTGCCTCGCTCTCTCTGGAGGCGGCTGTCGGCTGTGCGAGCTCCTGCCCCAGAGCCGCGGCCCCGTGCGGATTCGCCCCCAGCAAAGCCCAGGGACTCTGCATGGCTCACTTCGGGCTACCAAAGGCTGAGGTTTCTGAGGGAGCTGTGCCTCTCTCGGAAGGAAGAGCGCTCCCGCTCGCTGGAGCCGCGCACGCTGTGTGCGAACGCTGCCCTGGAGCAGGTCCGCACCCCAAATGAGCAGAACCGTGCGAAGCAGCCGCGGGAGGCTCAGCAGCGAGCCAGGTGTGGGCAGCTGAGTCAGCTGAGTCCCCCAGAGCCAGGAGAGCCCTTGCCATCCCGGCCGCAGCCATCCCCCGGGCTGGAGAGACCGCGCTGGGGCAGGGCTGCCTTCCCTGATTGCTAATTTAGATTTTCCTGCCATCCCACACAGGGGAATCAGGGGAAATAAAATTACAGACTTATTCACTCTTTTTGTGCAGCTGATGCGCTGATTACCTGTCAGTCACAGAATTGCATTAACATCTGACAGTGTGTGCATAACAATTACCCCCATCAAATTAAGGAAACCTTTCACTCTCGGAGACACAGAGAGGGAGGAAATTCAATCAGCGTAATTAGTTCAATCAGAAAAAGATCTTCTTTTCATCAAGAAGGCGAAAAACGTACAGTGAGAGCAGGGTGGGAGCCAGGCACGGCTCCGGGGTGACAGGGTGCCTCACCCACCGCAGCCGTGCCTGGCCCGGCGTGGCGGGGCTGGGGTTCCCAGCCGTGGGTGACGAGGGTTTGCCAGACTCCACGTTTCTTCCCCACCCCAGTTCCTCCTCTCCTGGCTCCCAAAATTCCTTTTCTGTGGTTTCTGGGCGAGCTCCTTTCCAAAGGCCCTGCCCGCTTTCCTGCCCACCTGCAGGGTGAGGGGGGGTTACCATCACCCCTCCAGCCATCCCTCCCCACCCCAAAACAGCAGCTGCAGGAGGGGCTGCAGGGGCTGCCGGGGCTCTCTGGGACCGGAGCGGGGCTGAGTGCAGCGGGGGTTTTGTTTTGTATTTCCCCTGGAGGGGAAATAATTAATGCTGATTCCTAACAGCAAAAACACGAGAGAGGAAGAAAAGCTCGTTAGCAGCGGTGCAAAGGCGACTGCACCGGGGCTGCTGAGCAATGGCACCCCCAGACCTTCCCAAGGGAGGGGGGAACAAGGTGCCAGGGCTGGGCAGGGCATCACCACCACCTTCCCCCACAGTGCTCGGAGAAAATCGGGAGGACAGGGCAGGGGGAGCCCAGAGGGCTGGATCCATCCCTTCTGCCATCTCCCTCTGTTAACCCAGTGACTGAAGGCATCAGGTCACCGAGGCTGAGGATGGCTGAGCCTGACATCAGGACTGAGGTGGTTTCACCCAGTGATCTGAGAAATGTCATGCAGTGGAAGCAGAGGAGGGATGTGGAGCTCCGTGGCATCTCAGCACAGCCAGCAGAAGGCAGGGGAGTGACAAAAGGACACTGGCAGCAGTGCACGAGACAGGCACACCTGCCAAGTAACTCCTGAGCTTTTGTTGAGTTAATTATTTTGTAATTCAATTCCAGTTGAAAGGCAAAAGTGCTCGTGCCTCAGCCAGCAGCTCTGGGGGAGCGAGATGGAGCAAGGGCAGGTGCTTGGAGAGGTTTTCCCCAGCACCAGCTCTGTGTGCTCTGGAGGTTTTACCCCAACAAGGCCCCTGTGGTCTCATGTGGGCAGGGCCTTTTGACAGCCACCACGAGTTGTTTGGGGTCACTGCCAGGGCCAGCTGCCCTGAGAGCCCCTGGGTTGCCCTGGGCTTGGTACAGCAGCTCCTGCACATGGGCTGCCTGCTCTTTTAGGAATGCTCCAGTATTGGAGGGCAGATTTAGAGCACTGGGGGGTGGGACGGGATTTCCTGTCACTGGAGACATTTTTGAGGCAGAGAGGAGTTGTTGTGGAAAGAGATAGAAAGGTCTCTCATGAGGCCACAAGCAGAGAGGGATGTGGAGCTGGGAGAGAGCAGGATCCTCCCTCTGAGCACTTGTACTGAAGGAGATTGTCAGCAGGGTGTGGAGAACAGGCTGCTGGAGAGGGTGTGGGATCCCTGGTTCCTCCCAGGGGCAGGGAACACCCTTGGCACTGGTGACAGAGGGCTGCTCCTGCCTGAGGCTGGCAGGTAGCCCCTCTCAGTGCCTCTTGCTGTAGTTTTGACGTGCTCATGATTGGTTTTCATATCCCAGCTCTGCACTCAGATCAAGCCTGTCTTTGCAGGACTGTGCTGGGGATGAAGGACCCGATCTCCATCCACCTGCAGATAACCATGGAGAGCAGGAGGGAGGCAGGAGAGGCACAGCAGCCGTGCCCTATGCCCGTGCCTCTCCTCTCTGGGTGCAGAGGTACCGAGTTACGTTCATTTTCTGTCCCCAAAATATGGGCTATGAATGAATAAGGAAGTAAATAAACCCGTCCTCTCTCAGCAGTCTTCTTGCCATCTGCTCACCATTACCACCTGGCATCCACCCAGGAGTTTGTATCCCCCTTTTGCTGCAGAGGATCCAAAGCATTCTGCAGACTCGGGGCAGTGTTTGGCTCTCACTTGCACCTGTGTATGTGCAGAAGAGCTCAGAGAAGTTGTTATTAAGGTTATTTAAGGTGATTTAATGCCCACTGGTATGGGCAGCCACACAGCAGCTTGGTGGCCTGGGGCAGGCATTCAGTGGTGGGCTGCTGAGGGCCCTGTCACCCCACCCAACTGCCCTGGTGTCTCACAGGAACCTGTGCTGCAGGATTCACCTTCCAAAAAATCCCCTTGCCCCACGCTGGGCACAGGGGATGGAGTGGGTGCATTCCCCTGTTCCTTGTGCCCCAGATCTGCACAAGAATTTATCTCCAGAGTCAGGCAAGGAGGAGCAGAGCGAGGAATTAGAAACAAATTGTAACCAGATGTTGGGCAGAATAATAAGGAATGTATGGGAGGCCCACCAGGATACGTGGATGAAGCACTGGGCTGGCTCCAGCAGCAGCTGCACTCCTGGAGGGAACAGTGAGGGCAGGAGGAACCAGCCTGGAGAGAGAAACTTGTGCTGTGCAGGTTCTGCTCCCCAGGGCTGCCCCTCGCAGCACTTGTTGGTAATAGGTAGGAGAATGGGCAGTTGGATACTAAATGAATATCATTTCTGTAGAAGTTGATTTATTGTTTACAATAAGGCACAATGACAGATTTTATGTTTACAGCTTTATGTGGGGATGTGACTCTGGGTTGGCTAGTTACTTGTTGATGGGGTAGGTACAGTTGTCTTTAGGGTGTCTGATTGGTAAATTGTCTCTTATTACGTTTGTGCTTTCTTTATCTAAGTTTTGCATTCTCACTAGTTGGGTTTTCAGGCTCTTTGTCAGTTTTTCAGGCCTCCTGTTGTTATTTGTCATCCTGTTGTTGTCCCCGTAACCTTGATGGCTTCCTGAGAACTCAGATAACAAAACTGAAGGCAGCTTGTTAGACACTCACAGAGAGTTTGGCTGGTACAGCATGGCCTAAAACGTGCAGATGCATTTCCGCAGCAGCTCCTGCTCTGCTCTGGTTGCACGGCAGCCTGGCACTGGATGCAGGATTGCAGCATCTCCCCTGCCTCCAGGAGGACAGACACACCTTTCCCTCTCCTTCCACCTCATCTGTGGCTGCACAGGGAGGGAGGAGAGCAAAGCCCATGAGCAGGACAGATCACAAAAGGGGCAAAAACTTCCTTGGTGATAAAATCAGTGGTTAGGTTCTCTTGCTTGGCTTGTGTCCCTGCCCTCGTTGGAGTGAAAACTTTGTTTCATGAACAGCTTGGGTGAGTCCTGCTTGTTTCTGTGCAAAAACTCAAAGGCCTTTTGCAGAGCAGAACACAGGGACCCCTTGGACATGGGGTGGGAAGAGAAGAAATCCTTTTCAGACACCCAAAAGGGAATCTTCTCTGCTTACTCGCAAGAGTAAAGATCAAAACAGGTTTTTTGTCATTAGCACATCCTAAAATAGCTTGTAATGCTTGAGTCAGAGGAAATGCTGGGGACAGAGCAAGGCCTGTCATTCAGCACATGAAAGGCTGGAAAAGCTCTTTGTCTGTTTTACAGATTAAAGTATGAAGATTGGAGATCACTACAGGCTGCAGATGATGGTGGAGCAGCTACAGCCTTGGAGAAGTGGAAGGATGTGCTCTGGGCTGCTTCCCTTGTGCCTGGAAAAACATTGGCAGAGGGGCCAGAGCCCTGACCCTGCCTGTCTGTCCTGGCTGCCATCCCTGCTCTGAATATGCAATTTTTTTTTCAAGGAAACACTTCTTTTAAGTGCCAATATTGATAATTGAAGATGGTTTCTTTTTAAGGGCTCTTTAAGCAAAATGGAGCTTTGTCTGTGATTCAGCCCAGCTTGCCAAACCAGGCACAGAGGTGTGTGCATGCACAAATCTGTCACACCCAGCCGTGGCTGTGGCTGTGGGAACTGGAAATCAGTCAGTGCTGGGATGTAGCAACTGCTCATCACCCGTGTTTGCTCATCAGAAGAGGAGACTCATGCACTAATGAAACCCCGTGTCAGAGAAAGGCAGGAGAAAGTTAAAAAAAAATAAAAGCTTCACAAATTAAAATGGCAATAAATGCAAACCCTGTCTGGACATGGCTGGGTGGTTTTTACAACCAGCAGCTGAATTACAGATGAGGGGACACCAGAAGGAACCTTGTTTCCAATTCTGTTCTCTATTTGAGCAGCTCTGGAAACTCAAGTCATGTTGTGTCCTGAAGAAACCTTCCCAGCAGCAGGAGCCTGACACTCCTGTGCTGCCCCCTCAGGGGCTCGGGCTGGGAGCCACTTCTCCCTTCCCAGCAGAAGATGGGGCCTCATTTTCAGTGCTCTGGGTCGTGGGTGGGAAGGAGGAGGGATGGACCTGGGGAAGGACGTGCCCAGGGCCCTTCCCTGGGGCAGTGCAGCATCTCAGGCAGGACTGAGCTCACAGCAGGGGTGGCACTGAAGGCTGGGGCTGCCCCTTTGAGGGGCTGGCTGTGTGCAGGAGGGGAGGAGGGAGCTCCTCTGCCCCTCTCCACCCCTAAAGCTGGGGGTGTTCAGCCTGGAGAAGAGGAGACTCAGAGGGGACCTTGTCACTCTAAAGGTGGCTGTGCCAGGTGGGGTTGGGCTCTTTCTCCAGGCAGCACTGACAGAAGGAGAGGACACAGCCTTGAGCTGTGCCAAGGGAAATACAGGCTGGATATGAGGAAAGAGATTTTACAGAAAGGGTGATAAAGTACTGGAATGGTCTGCCCGAGGAGGTGGTGGAGTCACCAACCCTGGATGTGTTCAGAGAAAGACTGGATGTTGTGGGTCTCATTTCAGCCTCCTAAGCTGCTGCTGGTTCTCTCAGGCAGCAGGAAAGCTCGTGTGGAGAGGTAATTTTTCCCAAAACAGTCTGAGAATCGAGTGTAGTAATTCACACGTTTACCTCACACACAAAAAGTCCCTAGTTCAAGACCAAACACAACACTACAAGCACTTCTGCTCAGCTTCTCAGAATATGTTTAGGAAAAAAATATCTCTCCACACGAGCTTTCGGGCTGCCTGAGAGAACCAGCAGCAGCGTAGGAGGCTGAAATGGGACCCGCAGGAGGGGGCACTGGGTGGCAGGGTTTAGTTGAGGTGTGAGGGCTGGGTTGGGCTCGATGATCTTGAAGGTCTCTTCCAACGCAGTGATTCTGTGATTAAAGGGTTAATTTCTGCATCCTCATCAAGAGGAGCAGCACCAGGAGTGGAATCAGGACCTGGCTCCCCCCACCTGCCATGGGCAGGTCTGGGGTGCAGACCTGGGGCTGTCAGCTCTGGTGCTGGCCAGAGTGCAGGCAAAGCCTATCAGAACCCAGGTAATGTGATTAGAAATTAATTGGCCTGCATCAGAGCCTGAAAAATCCAACAGATTTGCTGCTGATAAAATTAAAATTAGCAACTGAATTGATTAGCCTGTGCCAGCAAAGGAACCAAAATGTCAGAGGCACCAGCTGCACATTTGCATTTGGTACTTAACAAAGTTCTCACCACAGCGAGTGAGAGATGTTTGACATTTCCATGAGTTCTGCAATTCTAATGTATGTCTTACTGGTATTAATTTCAAAAGGCAAGGGAAGGAGGGAGTGAGGACTGGCAGGAGGGAGTTTGGTCCCTGCAGCCCCGTGTCTCGTGCAGAGTGTGGTGTGTGGCTCCTGCTCTGCCATTTCTGGGAGCAATTGGTGTTGCACTGGGCATGTGCCATCTTTGTGCTTATCATGCTGGAAAAAAGAAAACTTGGGGACTGTAAACCCTGGTGAAGTTTTAATTGGGAACAGATATTTTGAAACGTTTTCTTCTCTGATGTATTTTACCTTGGGGACTTATTACTGTGGGAAAATCCTCTCACGTTTATGCAGAGGCTTCTGCCAGGGTCTATTGGGATATTGTAATTTCAGTTTCACAATGAGATATTCAGGAATATTGTGAATAAATTGGAATGATTTTATGAACCGACGAACGTTTTCAGCAAAGGGGGAAATGTTTGGTTGTTTTTTTTCAAAACAAAAAGCTCCAAAAGTTCCTTTTCCCCTCCTCAAACCCAGGGGCATTTCCAGTGTGCCTTGTGAAACTGAGCCCATGACTGCTGTGCCTGTCACTGCCCACAGGATTCCCTCTCCCCATCCCAGCTCTCTGCCACCCCTCATCCTGCTTGGCTTCCTTTCTGTCCCTACAGACTAAAATTATGTCAGATGAAAAGCTTTGTTCTCTTGGAGTGCAGGTGAAGGAAAGCCTATAAATTTTGCAGCCTGTGTCTGAGAATCCGAAGGACAGCTGAAAATTCCCTTTTCAAGAGAAATCCCTCCTGCTTCATAAATATTAATAGCAAGTCAGTGGTAATGAGAGAGACGAGGAGCCTCTGGCTCTGATCTGTGATTGTTTGACTAATACAAGCAACAGTTTAAACACGACAGTTATTATTTGATATGACACTAAATTAGAAGTTTCACACTTCATATTAAAGGTTGGCTTCTCGAGAGCAGGAGGAATGTGATTCTGCAGGTCAGGATGATGCTCAGCAAATCCAGATTCAATTAGTGCCACGTGGCTTGGGAAGGTGGCACCAGGGTGAGGTCCCTGGGCTGTCCCCAGGGACAGCGTGGGAAGAGGCTGTGCTGATGCCTTTTCATGACTATGTAAAAACAGAGGCCAGACAGAATTGAGGGGATAAAAAGCAGTTCTGTTTATTGAAGGGCCTTCAGGTACATTCAGGGCACACAAAGCCCCCCAGGGGTTACACCCAAAATGGACAATGGTCACGGGTGTTCACACTTTGATCACTTTGGGCCATTTGCACATTGGGGCTTCATCTCCCAATTACAGCCCCAGGGAATGAAGTCATTTACCCCAAGTTTGCTGCCCCAGCTCACTTTTGTTTCCATCTCTCAGGCCTGAGGCAGTGAGGGGTCCTGGATTGCCAGGCCTGGGGAGGAATTGTTGTGTCTGCCCCAAATGGGGAAGCAGCAGCTCCCACTGTGTGTGGGGTTTGGAGTTCCACACTGAAGAACTGCAGGGTTACAAACATGTGGAGAATATAAAAGCTGAAACCCTGAGGCATCAGGGCCAGAGCACCCACCCACTCCAGGATTGGAACTGCCTCTAAATCTCATATCTGGGCACTGAAAATGTGGAAAAACAGAATGTTCCTTCCTGCCAGCCACGTTTCCTCAGGCACTGGGGGTCTGTGCAGTGAAGCCTCAGGAGAGGGTGGACGAGGCACAGCCCCAGCACAGCCAGGGAAGGAGCAGGGTGCTGCTCCTGTGTGTCCCCACGAGAATCCGGGGCTTGGCAAAGGGCTCCTGCTGCAGCACAGCCAGAAACCACATCGGGTGTCTGCAGAGGCAGCAGCTTAGGGGGGAGAAGGTGTGCCTGCAGAGGAGCAGGGAGTGGGCACGGAATCAAGGGTCATTTGGATGATCCAGGCAGAGCTGGATTCATCCTCTGGCACCTTAACTGGGCATTACTTGTACCCCCCTGCATGGCAGGCCTTGGGCAATACAGAGCATTGTTCCTTTTTTCTGCCCACAATGAATCCAGCCGTTGTTTGTGAGGCAGGTCCAGGTGACAGGTGAGCTGGCAGCTTCCTGCAGCCACACCAACACCACCACAGCCCCCAAACCTGCCCGGGGCTGGACAGAGCCCTGTGGATCCCTTGGGAGCAGGTGTACAAGGAATAAGCTAAGGATAACCAGGAAAAGCATCCTGGGCTCCAGGACCTGCTGGCATCCTCTCACAATTCAAAGCCCAAGCCAGAGGGACCCTGAGCCACTCTGGCCATTTGAAGTCTGTGCTGTAATGCTGCTGAAATTACCAAAGCTGGCAGCACTCAGGAAGTAGCCATTATCAGGAGCCACTTTTATTGCCATGGAAACGGAAAGATAACAGAGCACAGTCCGGCCTCTGAGCTGAGGGTGGATGTGTGTGATGTTTATGGATGAGCTGCTGGCCTGGCTGAGGTGCAGGGGTTCCTGTGCACATCCATGTGTGGGTATGTGTGAGTGCACACATCAAAATGTACCTGGGAACCTAAGGACAAAGACAGCTTTCTACCAAACCTCCAGAATTCTGCATTTGTGGCCAAAAATTTCATTTTTCTGGACTTGTAGAAGGTGTAAGACTGATTCAGGCAAGAGCCAGAGCGGGGAAGCCTGCACAGCACAAAAGAAGGTCACCTTGTTAGCCCCTGCTCCATCTGCACCCCAGATTCCTCCTTGTTCCTCAGATTTGGGATGAAAAACCCCAAGGCAGGGGTGTGGAGCAGAGAGGGAAGGATGTGGGGCTGGTGACACCAGGAGCAGCTGCTCCTCCAAGGCTCTGGGGCAGGGGCAGGGCCAGCTGACAGAGCAGCCTGCAGGGCCCCTCTGCTCTGTGCAAGGAAGAGGAAATGAATTTTTAATCAGAACTTCCCCAAAGTGCAGAGAGCTGTGAATGAGGGCCTCAATGTGCTGCTCCAGCTCCGTCTTCCTCCTCCTCCCCTCGTCTCAGGCACCATCCTCTGCAGAGCCACCTCGCAGTGTTTTGTGCTCAGACTTTCCCCAGGACTTCAAGGCACCCAATTTATGTTCCTTTGAAGCACGAGACCTGCTCAATCTCTAATTTATATTTTTTAATTAGGACACCAAAGTGTGAGAGAGCTCAGGGGAGCCATGTCTCTTTTAAAAACAAAGTTATTGCTTTAATAAACATGGAAGGAAGGCAGTAATGGACAGGCAAGCTTCCCCTGGTTAAAAATTTAGTAATCCAGCCCTGCTTTTAATGAGACTGAGGATTAGTCCCAGGGAACAGGAACTTTTTTCTTGGCAGTGTGATAAGGAAGGATGATGTGACTGTGAGGGATGTGAATGGCATGGCAGAGTCCCTCTGGCAGGGGACTTTGGGGCTTTGGAGCTCCCTCACCTGTCAGCGTTGTTGGGGTCTCTCCACAAGGGAATTCCTGGCCAGGGAAGTGATGCTGGTGCCTGGCAGGGCACCCACACCTGGCAGGGCACCCACACCTGGCAGGGCACCCACACCTGGTGGAGCACCCACACCTGGCGGAGCACCCACACCTGGTGAAGCACCCACACCTGGCAGGGCACCCACACCTGGCAGGGCACCCACACCTGGCAGGGCACCCACGCCTGGCAGGGCACCCACACCTGGTGGAGCACCCACACCTGGCAGAGCACCCACACCTGGTGGAGCACCCACACCTGGCAGGGCTCCCACACCTGGCAGGGCACCCACAGCTGGCAGGGCACCCACAGCTGGCAGCCAGCTCTGCAGGGAGGGCTCACCCTGTGTGCACCCAGCTGATTGCTGGGGATGCTGTGCCCTGCCTACCTGTGATCTGGGCAGTGAACTCCCGTTAAATCCCATTTCTTGTCGTGCCTCTCATTACTGCTGTCATCTTCTTCATTCCCCTGCTCGCTCTGGAGCAGCCACCGCCCTGCTCCTGCCCGTGGGGCTGGCACTGAGCTGCCGGTCACTGTTCCTTAGCAGCACATTTGCAGGATGACAGCAGCTCTGTCCCACAACAAAGGAGCCCAAAACACCCCAGGGAATGTCAGGGCAGCGGTGGGAGCTGGGGGGAAACAGAGCCTCAGCGCTGGGGCAGCCCCAATGTGACAGGGACAGGGACAGGGACAGGGACAGGGACAGGGACAGGGACAGGGACAGGGACAGGGACAGGGACAGTGCCAGCACAGGGGACACTCGCAGCCTGTGGCACTCGCTGCAGCCCTGCTGAGTGAGCTGTGGGAAGGCTGGTGTGTGGCAAGTGGCTTCAAAACAGCAATGACACCTTTCTGGGAGCAGAATCCGTGAGACCAGAGGTCCTCCCACCCCTCTCTGTGCCCGGGGTAGCTGATGGAGCCAGTGTCAGGCAATAGGAGTGTGGCTGCCCCTTTATTCTGCTTTTCAGCTTCTCCCTCCTCTGTTCCTCGTTAAAGCCATAATGTTCTGTCATATCGTGCTTGGCAGCATGTCAGGAGCCTGTGCCAGGCAAAGTGGGAAGTGGGACTAAAGGATTTCCTCTACACGTTCACTCAATGTAACATTTTCTCGGTATTTGCCAGATTGTTTTGCGTTTGCCCTTGAAAATGCTTCTCGTGCAGAAAACTCTCACCCTCCCCTGCCCACCTGGCCTGAAGCTCCCTGAGACCGAAGCAATGTCTGGCAGTTCTCTGAATGGCTCCAGTAGCAGGTGGAAACCCGAGGGCAGCATCCCATGGAGCACACACAACAACGACACAAACCACGGAGGATTTTTTTTGCAAGACAAGCCAGTATAAAAGGCATTTATTCCTTCTTTATCGTTCATTACCGCTGAAATGAGATTTTTCTGCTCAGAATTCAGATGCTTGGGATCCTTTCTGAAAGTGCTGTGAGCTCTTCCATCTAATTTTGGAAGAGAAATATTCATATAGCTCCTGATGCACTTTGTTGTGTCCTGAAAGGCTGGCAACCTGCTGGCAGAAATTGCAGGAAAATGCAGGTAAACCCAGAGAAATGGTGACTACAGTGAGGCAGTGCCAGGTGAGCAGTCACTGACCTGTCCTGTGGCTCCAGGCTGTGCTGGCACAAGCTGAGAGCCAGATCAGCCCAGGGATGGAGATTCCCACTGCACCATGTCCCCACTGCACCGTGACCTCCTGCCTGTCCCCAGGTGCCCTTCACGGTGACTCCTGGCAAGGCTGGTGCACCCTCTGCCCCTGCAATCTCTGCTCCACTTTTAGGGGTGTTTTCAGCCAGGCCATCCTTTTCCCCAGCTGTGGTGCAGAGTGTGGCACTGCCTTGCCCTGCCAGGGGACAGGAGTTGCCTGATGCTGTCATTGGGGTCATTCTGGGGGCTGGCTGTGTGTGCATCTGACATCTGCACTGTGCAACGTCCTCCTGATCCCCTGTGCACCTTGCTCTGGGCTTCTGATCCCTTGTTCTGGGGCTCTGATCCCTCCTCTGGGGCTCTGATCCTCTGTGATCCCTGCTCTGGGGTTCTGATCCTTGCTCTGGGCTTCTGATCCCTTGTTCTGGGGCTCTGATCCCTTGTTCTGGGGCTCTGATCCCTCCTCTGGGGCTCTAACCCCTACTCTGGGGTTCTGATTCCCTGTGCTCACTGCTCTGGGGTTCTGATCCTTGCTCTGGGGCTCTAACCCCTACTCTGGGGTTCTGATTCNCTCTGATCCCCTTTGATCCCTGCTCTGGGGTTCTGATTCCCTGTGCTCACTGCTCTGGGGTTCTGATCCTTGCTCTGGGCTTCTGCTCCCTTGCTCTGGGGCCCTCATCCCCTGTGATCCCTGCTCTGGGGTTCTGATCCCTGCCCTGGGGTTCTGATCCTTGTTCTGGGGTTCTGATGCCCCATGCTCACTGTTCTGGGGCTCTGATCCCTGTTCTGGGGCTCTGATGCCTGTTCTGGGGTTCTGATCCTCTGTGATCCCTGTTCTGGGGTTCTGATCCCTGTTCTGGGGTTCTGATCCCTGTTCTGGGGCTCTGATCCCCTGTGCTCCTTGCTCTGGGGTTCTGATCCCTGTTCTGGGGCTCTGATCCCCTGTGCTCCTTGCTCTGGGGTTCTGCCTTAATGCCTTTGCACAATATATATGCATTTATTAGTCCTGTGTTAAGCATTTTAATGAATCCAGGCCTTTGGGGAGAATTAACAGCGAATTAACGCCGCATCTGAAAAATTAAAGGAATAGTCAAGCAAATTTCTTTTTATTGACTTTTAGTGAGCCATTTAATCCAAACACCTCGTTAACTGCAGCGTAACGTACACTATAATGGGTTCTGCAGTAAGAACAATTAGCTTTGCAATTAGCAGAAGAGTGAGCGCTCTACAACCGGCTGCACTTGGCAGGAACATCCCGTGGGTGGAGGGCAGACAACAGCATTTCCACGGGCAGGGCAAAACCGTGTGACTTCCAACCCCAATATGATTTCTCCTGCTGACCCAGTGACCAAGGCATGGGGCCCAGGCTGGCTGCTCTTGTTGCTCCCCTGTCCTTGGCGTGGCATTGATCCCTGGCTTTGCAGGGTGACCCTCAGAGCCCTGCAGTCACCAGCCTGTCCCCTCAGTGCCCACGGCATCCCCAGCTGGGGACAGGATGGATTTGTAGCTTGGTGAGGGTGGCTCAGTGCGGGCATGGAGCACCCACTGCTGGAACCCTGCCTGCCCCAGGGATGCTGCTGGGGGGCACACGGCCAGGCAGGCTGCGTGTCTGAGGGCACACGGGGGGATTTCTGCTCCAGGAGTTTTCCCTGTCAAAGGCAGTGTCTCTGTGGCTGCCTCAAGCCTGTTGCTGGCACAAATCCAGCTGGGATGTGATGGCCATCCATCACCCCAGGCCTGCTCTGTCTGCAGCTTCTCTTCCTTGGAAAACTGAAGACAACAAGGTCTGACATGTCAGGCTATTGAATAAATAATAACCATCAAGATGTCAGCATTTAGGTTTTATTTAAATCCCCTCACCAACAACACTAAGTTAAACTTTATGATGCACCATTACAGCCTGGGAGAGCGTTCTGCCTGCCGAACAATATGTTCCATGAGAACTGAGATCATCTGCTTGTTATCTGCAGCCTGCCTTGGGGTGGGGCTTTATTGATTTTTGGCACCATCACAATCACAATCCCCCCCCTCTGGTACCTTCTCATGAGTCTGCAGGATTTGTTTCTGCCCATCTGTCATTTTTCACCCACTCTTATCTCGGCTGGTCTGTAACGGTGAAAACCCACAACTATTCATTTGTTGAGCTGCACTGACAAACAGATGCTGGGGTGGAGATGAGGAGAATTCCCCGGAGCTGCAGGGGCAGACAGACAGACAGACAGCCAGACAGAGACAGACAGACAGACAGACAGAGACAGACAGACAGACAGACAGAGACAGACAGACAGACAGACAGAGACAGACAGACAGACAGACAGAGACAGACAGACAGACAGACAGAGACAGACAGACAGACAGACAGAGACAGACAGACAGACAGACAGAGACAGACAGACAGACAGACAGAGACAGACAGACAGACAGACAGAGACAGACAGACAGACAGACAGAGACAGACAGACAGACAGACAGAGACAGACAGACAGACAGACAGAGACAGACAGACAGACAGACAGAGACAGACAGACAGACAGACAGAGACAGACAGACAGACAGACAGAGACAGACAGACAGACAGACAGAGACAGACAGACAGACAGACAGAGACAGACAGACAGACAGACAGAGACACACAGACAGACACACAGACACCTCGCAGGGGGTCCCTGGGGCAGGGGACAGGAGCCCACAGGAGCTCTGCCACGCTGGGAGATGCTGGTGGTGTCCTGCCCACGCAGGTGTGACGTGCCCAGGGGACACCTCCGTGAGGAGGAGTGTGGTGGGGAGGCCCCTGGAGGGGGATCTGCTGGCACGGGGCTGTCTCTGGTCTCTGCCCCAGGCACGTGTCCCGGGACAAGGCACAGCTCTCCCAGGGACCAGGGAAGGGGCACAGCTCTCCCAGGGAGAAACAGAGGCATGAGGGGAGCTGGGAAGTCACAGAGATGTCCCAGCAGTGGCTCTGATTCGGCCATGGATGTCTGAAGCCATCCCTCCTGAGGGCTGAGTGTCCCCTTGCTCGTGCTCACACCCTGCCCAGGGAGATGCTGCCTTGTCCTCGCTCCATCTCCAGCAATAATCTAAAGTCAATTTGCTGTAGCAGTTGAGACTGTTCCCTTTGATGAATTCCTGTTTGCCTTTAATTTGTTACGAGATGATGAGACTTGGAGGAAATGTTCAGCTGTCAGGAAAGTGCACTCTCAGACACTTAAATTTGTGAACTTTGATACCATCGACTGAGTCATTTTCCAGGGACTCTCTTCTAACTCCTGGCATTGGCAGTGCTGGGTTTGCTGTCTTTCTCAGGCTTTTATGGCACCAGGCTGGTATTTTACATTAGGAAGCCTACCTGTGCCTTGGTGAGATTTAGATGCTTTGAAATGTCACTTGCCATATGTTGCCAGGATTATTATGGATTACATTCAGATGAAGAGCAGCTTCTCCTGGGTCTGCAGTGCCAGACCTTTGCACTTCACAGGATGCCAAAGAGCCCCTCACGAAATGCCAGTAGTAAACAAACCTCATCTCTGCCCAACCAGGCACTTCATTTTAAGCTTTTGAGCTGGTTGCCTTTGACCTGAGGCCCTGGACTTGCAAGGGCCATGGTGGGGCTCAGCAGGGACGGTCACCCCTGGTGGCAGCAGGGTGCCAGCCTGGGGCTCTGCCAGCAGAGCCATTCCCTCAGCCCAAGGCTGTGCTGGAGGGCAACGCTGCCCAGGCTGGGGATGCTGGAGCTCAATGCCAGACACAAAACTGGGATGGTTTTCCTGCTCTTCCCCCACAGTTCTGCTGCAGCTTCCCTTTAAAGCAGGCAGGGATACAAATGGGGGGACAAAAAAAACCTCTTTGCATTTCTGAGAGTTATGAAATAATCAGGTGGCATTTCCCTTCATCGCTACTAATCACAAGAACGAGCTCTCACAAGGAATTAGCTTGCACTAAACCTTCTGTGAATCTTCGAAGCCGCAGATGAGAGATTGCAGAACTGGAGATTATGACTTTTAAGTTTAATTCATTACCTCAAATTAGCATCAAACGACACAGCCCTGTAAGCAGAGCTCGTGGCTCAGGCCCTGCCCCGAGCTGTGCTGCACAAACCCAGCAGCTGCAGTGGGGTGAGGACAGCAGACTTGAGAGCAAGGCTGGAGAGGAGCAGTTCATGCTGCTGCCTGTTCCAAACAGGGTCTTCTCCTGCTGAAAAGATCATTGCATTATTGGGCAAAAGTGATTTCAGCACTGATTTTCTTTTGCTGCGTGGTTCCGTTGGAGCTGAGCTAACAGCCTGGGCATGGGAGCCAGAGGGGAGGGAGGAGGAATCCTGCTCTTACACTTCTGCTTGGATGAGCTCCCATCTCCCTGGCAGGGACAGAAAAGGGGCAGCAGGCTCTGGGGGGGTGTCAGTGATATTTGTACCTATCAAAAAAATAAAAAGTCTGAAGACAGGAGATGAGGGAGCTGCTGCTGGGGTGGTGGCTCTGCTCCCCTGCTCCTGAGGGAAAATGTAGGGAGAAATTATTTCAGCTCCAAGAGCAGTGGAAATTTCAGAATATGCGAAAATAATTTTTGAATTAATTCAAAATAAGTTTTGAATTCATAATTTTTGAATTCATTTTTGAAACCGATGAGTGTGAAATTTCAATAAATCACTGAGGGGTGCTGGAAGGACCTGGGCAGTGGGAAACCCCAAGCTGAGCCTCCCTGGTCCTGGCAGGAGCAGCGTGGTCCCCCCAGCCCTTCTCAAGGGGGGAGAGAGGAGCGTGCAGAGGACAGGCCTGGCTCCAGCACCCTGGGAACCTGCCACAGAGTGCACCTGCCCCCTCCCTGTGCCAGGAGCCATCTGTGGAGGCAGCTCTTTGCTCAACACACAATCCAGGTTCGTTTATAGGTGCACAATAGAGAGCAATGGCTTTGCTGCTGGGATCAATCCTTCAGTCGAATGCCTCTCACTCCATTGTAACTGTATTCCTTCACCTGCTCGAGGATTTTCAGGTTTTTCACTTGACACAACAAGAGCCATGGAGAGAAGGACGCAAGGATAAAGAGCTCTCTGGTTTCCATTCAATGCAGAATGACCTGGGCAGGAAAGGAAAACTCCTGAGCTGCAGTGATACACTGCCTGTGTCTGTGCTGCACTCTGATGCTCTGTGTTATGGCTCTGGGGGTTTTAAACAGGGCTCACCACCTACTTGAGCATCTTCTGCTACTCATGGAATGCTCCTGCCAGCACGTGGCTGTGCCTCAGGCTCTGTGAGAGGGGAGCAGGGCTGGCCAGGCACAGCCAGAGCACCTCTGCCAACCCAAAGGGGATTTGGCAATGGCAGAGGGTGCAGGAGGGTTGGGTGAGGGATCCTGGTCCCTGCAGCCCACATTCCATGAAAGCTTTTCCAAGCCACTTGTCCTAGCCACTGCAATAAATGATTTAACACAACTAAAACAGCTCCTACAACCATCCTTATTGCCATTAGGAACTAGTCAATGGCAGGTTTCAAAAATATTACCAAGATGGGAGAAAACAGAGGACAAAGACCATCAGTTAATAATAAATGCACTTAGTATGCCTCAAAGTAATGTATCTTTGGCTTTCAGTTGTATGCAAGCACACTTATGGCTGCAATCAACAGCTGCCTTAATCATAAGAAAAGAAAGTGAAGGCCCATTTCCGACTGAGATTTGAAAAGCTGTTTGTAACAATGCTGCCAGCTTTGAAAGAAAATGTCAATCCTCACAGACCACAGTAAATTTTACCTGTGACCCTACTGTTAACATGGCTACTGCCTTTGTGCTCACTATACACAATGCCACAGCTTATGTTACTCATCCCACCATTGCACTGGGGTTAAATCGTGCAGGGACAGTGCCCCTCGGGGCACAGAGCTGCCTGGCAGCTGCTGCAGACCTGGGGCAGCCACAGCACTGCTCCCTGCCGAGTGCTCCCTCAGCCTGAACCCAAGGCTGTGCAGTGAGGGGACGGCCCAGCCCTTCCTCTGTGCCTTCAACCAGGCGATGCTCCAGTGAGCCAGAAACTGAACTGCAAAACCATTAGATGCAGCAGCAGCAGCAGGGCCAGGCTGCTGCTCACAGCCACACGGAGCTGCCTCCCCAGGCAGACCCTGCACTTCTCCTCCCAGTCTCGTTCTCATTCATTTTTCATCACCCTGGCGGTGCTGGGCTCTGCTGCCTGGTGCTGGCCCAGGAGCAGGGCTGGGCTGGGCTGCCTGGTGCTGGCCCAGGAGCAGGGCTGGGCTGGGGCTGCCTGGTGCTGGCCCAGGAGCAGGGCTGGGCTGTGCTGCCTGGTGCTGGCCCAGGAGCAGGGCTGGGCTGCCTGGTGCTGGCCCAGGAGCAGGGCTGGGCTGGGGCTGCCCGGTGCTGGCCCAGGAGCAGGGCTGGGCTGGGGCTGCCTGGTGCTGGCCCAGGAGCAGGGCTGGGCTGCGCTGCCTGGTGCTGGCCCAGGAGCAGGGCTGGGCTGGGGCTGCCTGGTGCTGGCCCAGGAGCAGGGCTGGCCTGGCGTTTCCATCGTGCCTTTGGAGCAGGCTGGCGTGGGGAGGGCATGACCTGGAGCCCTGGGCACAGGCCAGCAGCGACAGCTCCTGGGCCGTGTCCTGGGGGGACCAAGGGCTGGTCCCCAGGTGCCACCTGGTCCCCAGAGCAGCGAGGCCCAGCCCAGGTGTGCCAGGAGGGCAGCAGGGGGTCAGGACAGGGATGTCCCATGCCCCACGCCTGCCTGCACAAGGGCAGCATCCCCACGGCAGCAGTACCTAACAGGCCGTTAATGAAGCCATTTAATTAGGTGACAAATATTCATATTTCAGTAATGACCCTGCTCGTGCTGCATTTAGCTCCTCGCTGCAGTGACGCAGCTTCCACCCCTTTGCTCACTCCTAATGAACAACCACTTAGAATTTTAAAAAGTGCAGAATATCTTTCTGAGTTAATTAGCTTGAAATTAGCTTAATCACAGCTCATTTAAACTTATCTAAACAACAGCATGAGGAACTCTAGGAAAACTGGGGCTCAGCCTTACTCAGCTTTCCACCCAGTGAGCCTGGCTGGGGGTTTTACGCCTCTGTATCAGACTGATTTGAATATTAATTGTGTGTGACCTGTTGCATTCAGCTCATGCAGATCCAGCCCACAACTACTTTATTTACCTGCTCTGCCTCCTGCAATAGCTGTCAGGAGTAATGAATAAACCCTGAATTTGATCCTGGACAGAGAAATGTCATGCTGGAACAAGTTTATTATTTCATGTGCTTTTCAGGGTTCCTGAACACGATGTTAAGGTCTGATCAATTGAACATCTGGGTTTCCTGGAGGCTGAGGCAGGATCATGCAATATTTACATCAATATTCTGAGATCAAAGAAGGCTGCAAGTCTTCAAAAAAACCTCCATGCAGAGGGATAAAATGGAGTGCAGGAAACCACAGCTGAAATCCAAGTCAAGCCCTGTCCTGTGCGGACAGAACCTGACATAGAAGACACGAGGAGGTCCCTCAGTGCCATAGGGAACTGCTGGGACATGGGTACCACCAGAAGGAAGGGATCCATGAGATCCTGGGGTCCACTTGGCCCAGTGCACAGTGGCAGAGCACCTCAGGAGTTTGCTCTCGTGTGCTCCACCCCAACTGCCATTTTTTTAACCTGCTCTTAGCTCCAACTTCAAAGAGGGAGGCAGACCCTTTAATGCTGAATTTTGGTTTCCAGAGCAAGTTCCACAGCACGTGTTCCCCACGAGCAGCTGGGAGCTGCCTGGTAGCAGGAGATGCTGATGGCAGTGCCAGCCCTGCTGCTACTGCAAATACAGAGAGGGGAGAAGGGTGAAGGCAGAAACCCTCAGAGATCTCATTAGTGGGAGCATCCTCCAACTGCTGCCGTATGGTTGTCAAACCCCAGGCTGCTCAGGGGTCACCCACAGCACAGAGAACCATGTCCTGGGCACAGGACAGAGCATGGACAGGCTGGGCTGGGCTGGGCTGATGCAGTTACCTCTGACCAGAGAGGTCAGGGCTGCAGGTTGTTCCTGAGCTGTGTCACAGCCCACTGCCCAACTCCTCACTGCAGCCATGGAGAAACACCCAACCATCCCCACTGCAGAGCAGCTGCTGATGGAATCAGAGGTGGAACGTGGGAGGACCCTGTTTCAGTTCCATTACACCAGGCTGAGGCTTGTTCTGCTGATGAGGAGCAGCTCTGCTGAGGGTGAGGAGCAGCCCTGCTGAGGATGAGGAGCAGCTCTGCTGAGCGTGAGGAGCAGCTCTGCTGAGGATGAGGAGCAGCCCTGCTGAGCGTGAGGAGCAGCCCTGCTGAGGATGAGGAGCAGCTCTGCTGAGGGTGAAGAGCAGCTCTGCTGAGGGTGAGGAGCAGCTCTGCTGAGGGTGAGGAGCAGCCCTGCTGAGGGTGAGGAGCAGCTCTGCTGAGGGTGAGGAGCAGCCCTGCTGAGGGTGAGGAGCAGCTCTGCTGAGGGTGAGGAGCAGCTCTGCTGAGGATGAGGAGCAGCTCAACCTGGCATGTTCTGCTGGGGATGACAGGCAACTCACCCAGGTACCTCTCTGTTGTTGTAGGACACGAAAGAAGATGAGAGACTCTGAATATTTTAGAAGGCAAAGAGCATAAAAAAACTTTATTGTCTAATTCTCACTACCTTTTTATCAGGTGCTCTGATACAGATTTAACATGATTGGTGAATAGGAATGAATCCTCTCCAATCCCACTGGTTAAACCAGAGAAACAGCTCGAATGTTTTGAGAACTAGAAAAGCAAAACCCCACCTGGAGAAAGATTGTTTGGAGAAAGAAGAGTTGTTTGCCAGGATTTGTTTTGAGAAGAAGCCTTCTTAAGAATTTCTCCCTTGGGAGAAAGTTAGCAGGCCAGCAGGCTAAAATCTCTCAGAGCCAGGAATATCAGGCCCACACCTCTCTGATTGCAGGTTTGCTGCATGAGCAGATTATTTTCACTGTGTCGGTACTTCCCAGAAGGAGCTCCCTTCAGGGACACTCTTATTTCCCATATCATGGAAAACATAAGTCCTATTGAGGGTGTGTTTCACCACGCTGGTATTTGTGCCACTCTCACTAGCTGTATGAGGCAGCGCTGTGCTGCACCACGAGTGGAGAAACTCTGTGTTTTCTAATCAGACACAATATCAAAATACTTCAGGGCTCCTTCAGCAGAGAAACAAACACCCTCTGCCCACTGCAGTGATACCTGGTCCCTCTGGCTTAGTCATTTACTCTGCAGTTGGCAACAAGGTGAATTTTAATTCCAGACCATTTTTCAGTCCTGCTGCTCCTTGTGTGTGCTGTGTCTAATAACAATGTGAGCCATATGGTGCCTCCAGCACTGGGACTGCAGCCATGGGGTAACAGATGCAAAATGGCCCAAGACAATAGATGGAAAAGTTTGTCTTCTCACTTTTGAGGAGTTTGAAGAGCTACCAAAAACAGCGACATGAAATATTCAGCAAATTAAACATGGCTGGAGTACATAAAGTTCAGCCCAACTGGAAATTAGTTCTTCTGGGGGCCCTTTCTAGGACACTTTGGAGGCACAGCTCCAGAACCATGTCTGCAGGATGCACTGCCTGAGAGCTGCTAAAACGTCTCCTTCACTGATCCTTTTAGGAACTACCCAAAAAATGTCCATCAGAGCCCACTGGGCAGGGGCTGGAGCAGGGAGAGGCACCCTGAGGTCCTGCCCCTGCCTGAATTTGAAACCCCCAGACTCTTTTCCTACCCAGGTGCTGGCCTTGCCTACAACACACAGCTGAGCTCTGCAGACTCCTGCCTTACCCACAGAGGTAGGTCCCATTGTCCAAGAATTTCCAAACTCATTGGCACAAAATAATTGAAGCAAAATGAAAATTAGATTCTAAGGGGTAATTTTTACAGCTCCTGCAAAGAGCAGAACTGAGGACAAGCCAAAGCAGTTCCCAGCCTATGTCAATTCTGGGCTGAGACCCCAGTAGGGCTTGGCTTTGCTGCCAGCTCTTCCCAGCCCCTGGGCTGCTCTGACACAGGGAAAGGGGTGGACTGGAAGGCAGTTGTGTATTGAACACCAAGGAAAGCTGCTGAGGATGGTGTGCTTGGGTTCATTGCTCTCAGTGCACGGCCTGGGTGGTGAGGAGCTGGTATTGCTCATTAGAAAGGCATTAAAACACGACTTACAAATGACTGCAGAGTCCCACAAATGCCACCGCCCCATCAAACTGTTATTCCCTTATTGATTTGCATTAAACAAGTAGATAAATACTTAATCTGAGTAGCAGCAGCACTCTCATCATAAAGTGAATTAGTGCCTAAAATGTCTCTGGCTCATTAGCAGACTCAGAGCTGTGTCACTGCTCCCAGGTCTGCAGCCAGAGCTGTTCATGACCCACATCCCCCTGGGTCCCATGGCTGAGCCCCCCAGGCTGCAGGACATGAAATGAACTGAAGAAAGATTCTTTTTTTAGAAGTGGTAAACTGACTGATAATCCCAGGTTTTGTCTCTTTATGTTGTCAGTGAGAAGGAAAAAGGGCTAAGGGGAGAAAGGTGTTCTAAAAGTGTATTTAGTTCTTATCATTCTTCTTTTTATTCTGCTAATAAAGCTTTCTTTATACCCTTCAAAGTTTTGAGCCTGTTTTGCCCCTAAAGCATTTCCTCCTAATCATTATCTCAACTCCATGAGCTTTATTTTAACTAATTTTCCCCCTCCTCTGCTTCAGTTATAGCAGAGGAAGATGAGCAGATGACTTTTGTGAGTGCCCTGGCGTTTGGCCAGCAATGAGCCCGCTACACTGGACTTGGTGCAGTCCCTCCAGCAGAGGATCCACAGTGGCAGCAGCAGCCTGGGGGGACACAGCCTGCACACTGTCGGTGGGAACTGAGGCACCTCCCATCCTGCCTTCCCTCAGCACCCCAGCCCTGGGGCAGAAATGAGCTGTAATGAAGAGCAGAGTGCAAGGGAACAGCTGGAATCTGCGTTCCTGCATCTCCTCCTGCAGCTCAGGGTGTGCAGGGGGGGCTGTGCTGGGGCACAGGAGCCACCCCAGTCCCCCCGTGGCTCTGTGGAGGGGTGCACTGAGCTGCTCCCGTGTTCCCTTCTCCCCATGGGTCACATCCCTCTGTGGCACTGGCGTTGGCTCCTGTGCCAGCTCCCACTGCTGGTGGAGGCAGTGCGGTATCAGGACTGGCAGAAAGGCCACAGATGGAGGCAGGAGAATTGTAAATAGTTTTAAAAGGTAATTAAGACTTTGGACAACTTTCTTATTAGAGTTGGAAACTAATATTGATAACCTTCCTCCTGAGCTATTCTCCTGTGGAAGGATTTGCTGCAGGAAAGCAACTGAGCAACATATTAAAAAAAATCCATTCTCATCATCCCTTTTCACATCCCATCTTGCTTCCCAGGGCACCTCCTCTCCTCCTGTCACCTATCAACACACAAACAGTTTGGCTCTAATTGCGAAGGACACACTTTAGAGTCGGGAGCTGCAGGCCTGGCGAGATGGATGGGCGGAGGGGATGTTCTCCACACTGACACCACGTCCCGGCACGGGCGGGAACTGCCTGGGCTGATTGACTTCACATTTGAGCCGGGACTAAATTGGAAGGCATGAATCATCTTGACGCAGACGCTCCGGAGATGGATTACCTGCTTTGGCAGCTTGCTCCTCTCTGTCCACAGCCATGCTTTTCTCCTTTCAGTGAAGTTCCATTTCCCAGGCACAGAAGCTTCCTGCTCCATGCCCATGCCCCAGGGCACTGTGCCACTCTCCAGGTGCTCCCATGGCCAGGCTGGACCAGTGGCTGCCAGAGCCACTGGGTGATTCCTGCTGGCTGGAAGCTGGTGTCCCCCTCCAGACCCAAGCCTAGGGCCCTCTCCTTTCATCTGGCACCTGCAGACTGTCAGCCACAAACAGCATTGGGCCAAAACAGTGCCACATTAGCTCTGTCTCCTACCTAAGTGGGTGCAAAGTGCACAATCTCTTTCTGCCCAGGCTGTCAGCACATCCATTCCCAGCTTCTACCCCTCAAGAATTGCATCTTCTTTTAAAACATGTAGCTGAGCAGCCACGTGCAAGGGCTGGATGGCTGCTGCCCCTCACTGGCAAGTGACTTTTGCCTTCTCCATCAGTGACCCTGTGGAAACCAGAGCTGGAAGCACAGAGAATAATGCTGCTTCACATTTCATTTGCCAGGCAGGACTCTCCCACTGTGATCTCTGGGGCTCCAGCAAAGGGCAGCACACCAAAGAGAAATCTTGACTCACTTGTACGATGAGGAAGGACTCAGCCTTGCTCTGGTCCAGCAGACCTAAATTCCCAGGTAAATATGGTCCTGACACCGTCTCACCTTAGAGAATTCAGCACTTCACAACACAAATTATGAGCTAAACAGGCAAATAAACCCCAGCCCCGTTTTGCAGTGATTGCGGCAATCAGAGCCCAGCTCAGGTGAGCTCCCAGGGACGGGAAATCCTGAGCTCTGCAGGCATAGCCCCGGCTGATGGCTGATAGCAAATGATTAGCCTTAATTCCACTCTTCCTCTCTTTTAAGATGGTTCCTCTGGAGCCCCACGGTGTTCCTCTGCTCACGGAGCAGGGCCATGCGTGGGGCCAGAGGCTGCCTCTGCTCCTGCTCAGACACCTCCAGCCTCCCCTTCCTGGTTTCCTTCTTGTCTCCAGCTTAACTCCTCCTGGAACCCATTTTTTCCTTGGTGGGAGGGGATTTGGAAGCAGAGGGGAATCTGGGGGTGGAAGCAGCCCTCTCCTGCAGGGTCATTAGAGCAGCCCTGCACCCAACACAAGCTGCTGCTCTGGGGCAGGTACATTTTGGGAGCCAACTTCTGGCACTCACAGCATCCAAGCCCTGACTTGGGACATCCCCAGCTTTCCCCAAAAGCTGGTGTTCCCAGACTATGCCATTTCCCAATGTTTCCACCTGGCCTGTGGGGCTCTGGAGCCCATCTGAGGAACATGGGTTAAGAAGCAGGTTGTCTGCGTTGATTTTTAAGAGGTGGTGGATTTTTGATCACAGCCTTGCTTCCGCCCTCCTCTCCATCCCCTCCTCCAGCTTTCTTTGAACAAATCATTCCATTTGCAGAGTCCTGTTGTTTAATTTTGCCAGTTGCTGAGTCTCAACCTCCCGTTAATTGGTTTTGCCCGTCTTTGTGCATTCCGTTAAATGAGAAAATGCCACACATAAAATTTTAATTTTGAAAGCCGCCTTGTTTGTTTTATATTGAAATTACCCACGCCACGTCGGCCCGCAGAAACAGACGCTTTCTCATTTCATTAAAAACTCTTTGTGATGATAAAAAGCAGCAGAAACGAGATAAAAAGTGGTGTTTCCTTAAAGGCACATGAAAGTGAGAGAGATAAATCCCATGTATTGTAGGGATCAAATCCAGCGCAAGGCTGCGAAGTGGCGATACCAGGAAGGAGGCAGTGCCAGCAGCAGTGCAGCAATAGCTCCTCTCCCAGGATGCTGCAGGCTCTGCCTGGCCTGGCCTCTGTCACCTGCCAGTGCTTCTGTCCCCTCTGTCACCTGCCGGTGTTTCTGCCTCCTCTGTCACCTGCCAGTGCAGGTGATCCCTTGGCTGCTCAGTGATGCCATATTTATGCTGCCCAATGGGATCTGTAAATCAGCACAAATGAAGAACAAACTTCCAGCTTCAGACTTGATTGCTTTGCTTCACTTTACATCAAAGTGCGTTTTTTCTACTTGATTTTCAATGTTCTTCAGCAGTTGCTGAATTGCTATTCAGCTTTGCACAATTTTTTCCACCCACTGCCGTTTTAAAGGTCATTTAATTATTATTACAGAGAATTACAAAAAGATAGAGAATTGTTTAAATGCCTTAAGCTTCAACAGGTTATTGGCATGGATTTTTTTATAGTCATGTTAAATGGATCAGTATTTACTGCTCAGGAGTCTTTCATTGCATGGTCACCTGATGATGCTCAGAGCACTGAGCCAGCCCAGCACCACTGCAATGGGAGGTGCTCAACTCTTCTCTTCAGGGATAGTCAAAGACATTTCTTTGGAAATTTCAGACCCCCAATCCCCACAGCATTCCTCTCTGGGAAGCACTGGGCAGACCCCACAGGACTGGGGACCGCAGCTGTGCAGGAGCAGCCTGAAGCATGTGATAACAGCAAACCCCAGAAACTGAGGCTGCTGGCAAGGCACAGCACCTCCTGAGGAGTCAGAACAGGCTGCTGGGTCACTGCTCTTCATGGTTCTTAGGCAGCTGTTGCATGCACGAGTTTTTCCCTTAATTTCATCAGTACACGAATGTGTCTGTTAAAGCAAACCTAAATGGGAACCAAAAGCCAGCCTCCTGTTTTCATGAAAACATATTTTCTACCAAAACGCAATTATTGCTGGTTAATGGGCAACTTTCCACCTTCAAATAAGCACTGCATGGAGCAGGGAGGAAGAGAAGGATGTGCTGCTCTTCCAGGTTTGCAGAGGCAGGATCGTAAACAGGGACAGGGGTGAGGCACACCAGATCCACCTCCTGCTTTAAGCAATCAGAATTTGCTGGTAGTTAATGCAGAGAGGATTTAAGGTTATAAACCAAAGGACAAGTTTGCATTTCTGCAGATCAGATTGGACAGACAAGCCCAGCAAAGAACATGTGTTTGTCAGCAGGACTGGAAGTGGCATTAACCAGCCTTGGCCAATCATTAATCTGCTTTCTGCATCTCATCATCCTTCTCATCCCAAATGCTCGTTCCACAAAGCTGAGACAATAAATCAGAACATTTAGACTAAACTGTAAAGCCTCACTTAGGCCTCTAGGTGGAAGGCTGAGAAAGCAAATGTGATTCTTAGGAAAAGGGGTAGTTGTCCCAAAGAGGAGAACAAACGTGCAATCACTTTTTTGCCCCTTCCCTTGATGTCAGCTGTGAATCAGGTGTGTGGGCTTGGGAGGATGTTAAGACTGGCGAGGTCTTAACTGTCTGACAAACAGACCTCAGATCCCACACACTGAATATTGCCTCTTGAGTCTCCACTCCAGAAGCTGTTTTGCAATAAATGCATCACTCCTGCACACGGTTGTGTAAAAGTGGAAAGACAGGCTGGGGCCGGGCTGGGCTCTCCCGCTGGGGCACAGCAGCGGGACCAGGATTTGGGCTGGGGGTGGCAGTGGCCCAAGCCGCCGGCCACAGCATCCTGAGTTCCGTGCTGTGCCAGGGGAGCTCCCCGCACCCCGACACCGCTCCAACCCACAGCTCCTCAGCGCCCGGCTCTGCTCCAGCCGCACAGCGGCACGACACGCCTCGCCGCGGGGAATTCCCCAGCCGAGCGGAGCGACAGCACGCTCTTGCCTCACTCCGCTGCGCTGTTCCCGCAGCCGTGCGAGCGGAGGGGCGGCCGGGGCTGTTTGCTCGGCTGCATCGAGAGCCTTGCACAACTGCTGCATCGAGAGCCTTGCACAACGGCTGCATCGAGAGCCTTGCACCACTGCTGCGATGCTGCCAGCGCACGGCTCAGCCCTTGTCCTGGCCGCGGCAGGCGCCGGGAACGACCCTTCCCCTGCCGGTGGGCCAGCTAACACCTCCTCCAGGTGCAGCCTGCGCAGGTGGGAGCCGCCTCCTGGCCCCTGCCCGGCACCTGCTGAGTCACATGGGACCGGCCGCTGGCGCTGACATCACGGGAGCGGCGAGCGGAGCTGCGGCTGGCTGTCTGTCCGTCCCAATGACACACATCCGTCCCGTGGGACGCCCGGCGCTGCCCCACATTGCGCAGGCAGCGGCACGGTCCCCACGGCCACACGGCCCCGCTGACCCCGCTGGCCAGGCCCGCAGAAGGAGGAAATTAATTTCCTGACAGGCAATGCGTGATTAGAGCCAGGACCTCCCTTTCCTAACAAAAGCACTGGGGAAACTCAGCCTGTGTGCCGAGAGATTTACGAGCCCGCTTTGCAGAGAAGGTCCTGAAGTCGTCCAGGAGGTAACCACCGGGTGTGGGACTTCAGAGGGGCTGCCACGTCCTTCCCTGACTTCCTGGGTGCCCAGAGCAGACACTGCTGCTCTGCTTTCAGTTCCTTAGAACAAAAACCACTTCCCAGATGGATGTGACTTCTTAGGAGGTATTTGCTTAGCAATAGGCATAAATCTTCTGCTCTTCACATCGATCTGGGTGGGATAAAATATTCTGTGACTCTCTATTTAAACATCTTATGTTAATACCATGAAACGTTTGTTCAACTTTTATTATTCTTTTAGTTCTGAAGTAGCGAATGGTCCCAGGCATGTCAGAGTACAGCAAATCCAGAGCTGCAGACAGTGCATCCAAACTAAACTGGGGCTGAGCAGGCAGGGATATTTCTGGATAAGGGGACCACTGCCATTTTCTGGCAGAGAGGCTGCAGCTGGGAAGAGCTTAGCAAAACAGTAAATGCTGCTGTCACAGCCACTTGCGCAATTGCTCGGTTTTCCCCAGCATTATTTATTACTTGCATTTGTGTCTTCTCTCTGCTCTTGACCGGGCTGCTGGAAACCCAAGGTTGCCTGGTGAGCCAGGAGTGCTGCTTCAGAACAGAGAGGGTGCTGCTGGAGTGCAGATGCTCTGGGTACTGCTGCGAGACACGAGGTGATCACAAGGGGAGGTATCACCAGATATTGAATCCCTGATGCATCCTGAGCAGGGACAGTGGGACTGTTCCCCTCTGGCTTTGGCACAGGGGTGTGGAGGAACTGCTTTCCCAGGTCCACCTGTAAGCCTGGGTGATTGTGAGGCTTCTATTGCCTCTGTCACTTCAGCCCTCAACAATGACAGATTTATAGCCCAAAAGCCCCTCGAAGGATGGCTCTTTTCCTTGACAAAAGTGCATGAGAAAAAAATTGTCAGGGTGTGCCCAATCCATCTGTCATTGAGGAGATAGGCTCATCCTACAACTTAATGCCATCAATCACTAAGACCAAAGGTAGAGATCAAGGCTGCTTACTCAGAGGAGTACCTAAGGCCATGTCTAGTCAAGCACACAGTGACAGCCAAATAAATTTCCTTGGTATGGTCCCTTGGGAGCATGCATTCTCCTCCAGAGCTCAGAAACATGCCTGCTCTGCAAGGAGCCCTTGGGCTACTCAGGGAGTAGTTACTCTGCAGAGTGCTTACAGGGATCTCCTTAAAGCCCATAGAATAAGTTCAAAATAGAATTGTTTCAGAGAAAAATCCATCTGCTTGTCAGCAGCTGCTTAGGAATCCCATACTTGTGGGCGAAGGCAGCACTGGGAGGACCACAAGTAGTGTGACAAGGGCTGCAGGTATACAGGCTCCAAGTGTGAGTTCTGCACAATCTTGATTGCTCCTCTAGCCCTCCCTTGCTACATTTTCCATTTTTCTGAGAAGACCTGAGCTGCATTCCTCCTCTGAAATCACTACAGCACACAGCACCAGGGTCTGGAGGCCACGAGCTCTTGCACAACACACAAGTGGAGTAACCTTCCCTCAGTGGCTCCACTGGGCATGTGACCAGACCAGGCTTTGCTCAGCTTGTGGGCTTTCACTCCAGCAACCCATGATGATGCTGCCATCAGAGACTTCTTTATCAAGGCCAGTCAGAGCAGCAGATGGTCTCTCAAGCAGCATCTCCATGAATCTGAGTGGCTGCACTGTAAAAACAACCAGAAAGTGCAGTTGCTCAGCTTTGCTTCCAGCATTACTGCTCAGCTTCCCTCGTGAGACATGGTGACCCTCTTCCAAAGAAAGATGATAAATCATCATTTGTTTTTCCTTTAATTCTGGAATGTGCTGAGTCCTCTGTAATAAATTATACTGCTCGCTGTAAAAGAAAATCCAGAGGCAGCTCTGTGAGCCTCTTGAGTCCCTGAGTTGCAGGTGATGGGAGAATTCAGTTCATCACCAGAAGCACGTGTAGGTGAGTGCAGAGAGATGAGCCATCAGGTCACTCCACAGATGAGCAAAGCATTTCGGAGACCAAAGCAGTTGGAAACACACAGATCCCAAGGCAGCCAGTCCCAACCCTGTTGGCTCTCAGAGAAGCTGAGGAATGAGCTCACTTTGGAGCAGGTGCCTTAGGAGGTATCTCGTTGCTCAGGGTTTGTCCATACAGCAGTCTTAAGAAAATTAAATTGAATTAACTAAGTCTAAAGTAGGACATTAAAATTCTGCATAAAATTCTCATTCTAAATTAAAGTGGCCTTAATTCAGTTCAATTTACTCCCAAATGCTACTAAATAAGGCCATTTAAACTGTCTTTAATTAATGTAATGGTCCCACATAGGCTTTTATAAATGAGATTTAATTAGCCCTTTTTTAGAAGTGAGTTAGCTGCCTTGAGCTAAGCAGCCAGGTCCAGGGCCACTTTGCTGACAGGGCTCCTGGTTGTGGCTGGTTAGCAGGAGTTGCAAAGCGCCGGCATCACTTCCCAAGGAACTGGCACAAGGCCAGCTTCTTCCCCACCAGGACATAATGGGAGCCTTGAATATCACCTATTTTGACTGTGTTAAATGCCTGAGTGGGAAATGAAAGGCTCTGCCAGAGGACGAGCTCTTCCTTTGAAATCTGGGGCATTGGGGTGGTAATCCCTCAAAAAATGTGACATCAGGATTTTGGGAGACTTGCTCATGAACAAGGCACCAGGCTGGAGGAAAGCCTACACTGAGTCAGCAGAGAAGAGGATGGAGGTGGAGGACTGGGAGGGACTGAGCCCATCCATGGGAAAGGGCTCCGGCTGTCATAGAGCACTTTGGGTCCCCACTGCCCCTGGATGCTTTAGCTCCTTTCTTGCATACCAAAATTCCCAACTCAGCAGGATGGGATGCTGCTGACCGCTCTTAATGACCATCCTGAGGACATCTGGCCTTGCCAGCCCCTGTCCTCCCCTCGTTCTCACAGGTTCCTCCTTGGAACAACCCAGTGCTGCTCTCTTGTGCTATGGTGGGGACTTCCACCTCTTTCCTGTGGCCACAGATGTGTTGCAGAGGGACAGAGGCATGAGCTCTGCTCGGCAGTGCCAGCTGACAGCCTGTCCCACCGCAGAAACGGGATGATGCAGCTGCCCTGCTGTGGGCACGGCACTGGCCAGAAGGAGCAGAGTCTCTTGTCTTGAGGTGAAGAGCCTCAGTGCATCCATGATCCCAGCAAAGGCTTTGTTCTGTGAATCTTCGTATCCTCAGAAGCTGCAGCCTCCACCATAGCAGCCTCCACCACTGGCTGAATCACTTGCAGGACCAAAAAACAAACCAACCAACCAACCAACCAAACAAAAACAAGTACTGTTCAAAACAGTTTGCAAATGTGAAAAAGAAAAAAAAATAGTCAAAATCACCATGAGGAGCTCTGAGGTGTGACCACCATGTGACTCCCTTGACTTTTTGGGTGGAGAAGCCAACAGCCTCCCTCTCTCCTGGCTTTTCTTTCACCAAATTAGAGCCATGCGGCTGCTGTCACTGCTTTGCATAAATCAGGAGACTCAGCTTTGTGCCTCTTCCTTGGGCTACATCCTACATGAAGTACATCTGTGGCCATACTTTCTCGTGCAATAGACTTTAGCCTGGAAGCAAAAGCACACAAACAGTGCTAAATTCATGCTGACTGGAGTCGATTCCAAGGGAAAGAAGTGTTGGGAAAGCACCTACTTAAGAACTGAGTAAGGATTATCTCTGATCTGAATCTCACTGTGTGTGTGTGTTACTGCTGAGCACACAGTGCGGTTTCAGACACGGCCAGAGACAAGGAAAAATGATTGTTTCAGGGTAACCACAAGGAAGATGAATGCAAATATATTCCTGTAAATGGGAGAGTTCCTCACTCCTGAGTTGGTCTCCGGTACATGGCCTCGGGGAAGCAAATTTGCAACTACCTCCATTAAATTGTTTAGGCATGATTAATCAGAAGTCAGAGATGTGAAGTTTTTGCACGTTTCACAACACAGATTTTAACCCCCGCAGTTCCACACAGTCCGCAGGTGGGCTCTAGCGCTGGGCACGGGACAGGCGCTGGCGGGTGACAGATGTCTCCTGCCAACGCGGATCTCCTCCGCACGCCCGCCTTGATAAGCCACCACTGGCCGAGTCACGGCCACCTGCATCACTGGGACCCAGCTGCTGCAAGGGACGTGTGTCACGAAGCCGTCCCCCGGCGGTGCCCCCGTCCCCGTCACGGGAGAGCCGGGGGCCGGGCGGGCCGGGCTGGGCTGGGCCGGGCTGGGCGGGCCGGGAAGCGGCCGCCGCTCCACCCCTCGCTCTGCCCTTCCGCCCTGCGCGGCTCTCCGCTATAAATCGGCGGCCGCCGCCCGCCCTGCCCGGCCCCATGGAGAGGCAGCGGCCGCCCGGCGGTGGCAGCGGCCCGGTGAGCGCGGGGGGATCGCGGCGGGGGTTCGGCCGGGAGCAGAGCGGGGTGCGGGGCCGCTGCTAACGCCGCTGTCGCCCCACAGGTGCCGGCGGCGAGCGGAGGCCGCGAGTCCCCCGCCGGGAGCCATGAGCGCGGGCAGCGTCGCCCCGGGCTGGCCTGAGGCGCTGCCGGCCGCGGCCCGGCCCGCAGCGGGGATGAGCGGCAGCGAGAGCCCCGCGGGGCCCGGCGACGGCCCCGAGCTGCAGCTGAAGGTGGATTTTTTCCGCAAGCTCGGCTACTCGTCGGAGGAGATCCGCGTCGTGCTGCAGAAGCTGGGCCTGGGCGCCGACACCAACACGGTGCTGGGGGAGCTGGTGAAGCACGGCCCGGCCGAGCGGGACGGCCCCGAGGCGCCGCCCGAGCCCGGCGAGGCCCCGCTGGTCCCTCGGGGCGGCGCCGGCAACAAGTCCCCCGCGCCCGGCCCCGAGGAAACGGAGAGCGACAACCTGAAGCCCATCGTCATCGATGGCAGCAACGTGGCCATGAGGTGCGTCCGGGGTGGGCGCGGGGCTGTGAGCTCTGCCAGGCGCACGGAGCTCGGAGACGAAAAGCTGTGAGTGCCTCGCTCAAAGCAGCCGCTTCGGGGTGTTTGGAAGGAGGCTGGTAATATTTTCCAAGGTGCCTCTCCAACACACGAGGACGAGCATCACGTTTGCCGGTGCGGGCCCGTCTTGCCACTGCGCTGCCTGCCCAGAGCCACCAGTCACGGGGCAATGATGAGGGCAGCAGAGCCTCCTTCGAAACAGACATTTCCTCCTGCGCTGTAGCGCTGAGGGGATAACTGGGGAGACGTTGTTCTCTCAACCAGTGGCTTTGTGTAAGTTTCCGTAGCAGGAAGTTGCTCAATAAATAATTATAGGGTTAATTAGAGAAGGCTTTGTTATATGGAGCTCCATTGGAGACTTGTCTCCAAATTGTGCCTCTTGTGTTTTGGTGAATTTCTGCACAAGGTAGAGAATGATGAGATGTCAAAGGTGTCACCAAGGCAGGGCTGTGGCTCATCCTCAGCATTTCACGTGTCGCAGCGTTGCTGGAGCAGATCCTGTTGGACACTGTGACCAGACCCCCCAGTATCCATGAAGCATCCAGAATATCAGGGCTGGATATTTATTGGTGTGATGTCCCCACTTTTCACCCTGGCTTTTGCTCCCACGATGGTGAGCATTACTTGCCCTCACCCCAACCCAGCAGTACGTGTTCCCCACCTCTGCATAGCAGGCGTTCTGGGCTCTTGAAATTTAACAAACTGGGTTCTCAAAGCTTTTTTCTGTTGCAGCTCAGAGGCCGCCCGCTTTGTTGTTTATGTTTGTGTATGCGGGTTTTCTAAAAAATAACCCTGGGTGCCGGTGGAGCTGCCGTGTGGGTAGCAGAAGGTTTGTCTGAGGTGAAAGTGCTGCGTGGAGGTTTGTTTGCAGGTGTGGTTTTTGCCAAGCCCCAGCTGACAGTTCTGAGAACAGAACTGAGAAAGATGGGGCACAGGGCAAATGAGGAATGGTGATGGCAGTGGAACAGGGCTGGAGAGTGAAAGCTGTGCCTGGGGTCCCTGAAGAGAACCTGTTCCAGTTCCTACCCTCTCCACAGCTCTGGGAACACTATGGAAAATGGCCTGTTGTGAGCCCAGGCTGATAAGTGACTCTGGCAGCAAAGTTTACCTTGGATAAGTGCTTGGGCTTTTACCAGCAGGATTGGCTGTATTTCTTAATGAGGAGCCTCTTGCTGGCGAAAGTTGCCCCAAAATGCAGAGGGGAAATCACAGCAGCTGTGAGTCAGGGCAGGCCAGAGCACAGGGTCTGACATGAGAGAAGCAGTCTGGCTTTTTTAAGCAATTTGCTAGAAGGGGAATTCCATTCTGAAACTTCCTGTATTGATGGTGTGATGTTCCCTGCTGATTCATTTGCAGTGTGTACAGCGGCCTCCCTCAACAGCTCTTGACAAACTTATGCAAATCATAGTGGAAATTAGCTTTTACTTCCTTCTAAGGGAATTTTTCTTTGGCTACTGCCAAATCAGATCAGCCCAATTAGCTGCCTTCTGGAGGTTTGAGGTTGGTAGCAAGGACTCAAAAAATAAAATAAAATTTAAGAAAAAAAACAGCAAAAAAAATCCACCAAAAAGGATTTGTTTTTCACATTTATCTCTAAAAAGTTATAGTAACCTGTGCCTGGCTATTTATAGCTAAGTCCATATGAAATTGGAGAAAACTTTTAGAGCATCTTCTAATGGTGATTGTCAGCCTTCTGTAATTTAGGATTCTTATTGGAGATATGTTAGGTGTCTCTTTAGGTGTTAGTTCTGTTGCCAAGTGTTTAATTCTTCTAGAATAAGTACTTTTGTACAGCTTTTCAACTTTCTTTGTAGTTTCAAAGAAAGGATGAGCCCTGGAGGGAAAGTGAAACTTCTCTGTAGTGGTGCTGCAGCAATGCCACTGCAGGAATGGCTCTGGTTAGGGGCTGCCAAGGGGTGGTGGGAGCTGAAATGTCATTCAGGTGCAGATGGAAGGAGTAAGACTTGGGAGAGGTAGTGCCCGGATAGGAAAAACCTTCCTGAATTCTGAGAGCAGTTCCCCTTTTGGTGCAGTGCATCTTCCCAGAATGCTGTCACAGAACACGGGCAGTTGGATCCCCGCAGTGACATATCAGGCTGGAATAGAAGTGTTGAAAGGTTGCCAAAAACACTATCAGCAGAAGAGCTGATTGCACTGTAAATACTAGTGCTTGTAAAACAGGAGGGGCAGTTTCCTCCTAGAAGTTCTGGAAACATATTGATATGACCTAATGAATAATTAAGAAGCTTCTTGCATCGGTACTTGACAAGGTTGTCAAACTTTGCTCTCCAACTACCATGAGCTGTTCACTCATGCAGCGCTGATCACAGGAGATGTTGCCATTTTGTGCAAATAGTGCATTTGTAGATGAGGTTTGAGCCACCATGGAATGAATCATCTTTCCTTGAGGTGAGAGTGCATATGAAATATCTTGTTTTCCTGAAGTGATCAGAACGAGTTTGCAAGCAAACCCCCAGTGAGGTTACAGTGCACCCTGGCAGGAAACAGCCGCTGGCATTAGCTGTCAGAGTAGCACAAAAGGGTTTTGGATCATATTGTGCTCTGGGCTAAAAATAACCATCAGAAGTCTGGGGTTGAAGTGGAGGCTGTTTCAGAGCAGCTGCAACAGTTCCAGCTGCTGTCTCCCTCCCAGTGAGTATTTGGGTGTTTACTGATACCCTGAGGTGCTGAAATGAACAGGGGTGCTGGGCAGGTCTGAGTGAGGGTGTTGTTACACAAGACAAGCATCTGTGTTTGCTGCCTGTGCTCCTCAACACTTTACTGAAGCTTGTCCTAGTTGCCAGCTCCCTTTGCTCTGCATTGCCTGACTAGCGTGTACTGAATCACGAAGGAATTAAAGTCTTAATTTTCTCCTTTGCAGCCATGGGAATAAAGAAGTGTTCTCCTGCCGAGGTATCCTTCTGGCTGTGCAGTGGTTCTGGGACAGGGGACACAAGGATATTACAGTCTTTGTGCCTTCGTGGAGGAAGGAGCAGCCCCGACCAGATGTACTCATAACAGGTATGAAAATATGAAAACCAAAAGTAGCTTTTCAGGCTGACTGCTTTGTCACTTAGTGAGCTTGCAGAGTTCTGGCTAAGTCAGTAATTAACTTCAGAATGGAAAGTCTGAGTAGTAGGAACTGCAATGAGCTGAACTGACCAGGGAGAATTAGTCATTAACTTTTCCCCTAAGCCAGCTTTTGCCTGAATCAGTTGGAATCATTCAGAAAACAAGGAACTCAATACTACTCTGCTTCCTAACTTCTTTTTATTTCTTGATTTTTTTTCCCTCTTACAGGGATACACTTTGTGCTTTGTATTTGACTGAAGCATATTTAGCCAGGATTATTCAAATTGAGGGGAGCTTGCTCTGAACTTGCAGAGAGCTGAGATTTGAGTAACTCAGAACAGCAAAGAGCAGGGTTGAATTCAGTCTGGGAGAGACAGAATGACTTCATGTGGGTCTGGTTTTAGCCTGCGAGCGGCTGAGAGCAGCAGTGAGCCCTGTGAGGACAAACAAGATTTTCCCACAACATACTCTGGGAAAATTGTCATGAAGAGTGTAAATATCTTTTGCACCTGTTGTTTGTTTACACAGAGGTGTTGTTTCTAATTAGCCAATCATGATGATGGGATGGTGAACAATAGACCATTCATGTCCAGCTGTGTCAGAACCTATAAAAAGGGCTTCATTTGTTAATAAAGTGAGAGTTTTCAGTCTTTTGAGTTTGGAGTTTAAGTGTTATGGGAATACACAAGTCAGAGAGTGAGGCAGACTTAATTAGCATAGCTAGTTTGATAACCAGGATGCCTTGGCAAGAACAAACAGAGCTTTGAAGATTACAGAAGATGGGATTACACCTGCTTACCAGACTGAGGAAATTGAATCAAACCTCCCCAAACAAGATATGATGTAAAATGTATGAGTTTGTCTGTACCATGATTAACTTCATCTTTGTAGTAGCAATTATTAACCTTCCTAGAAATGGTCTATAAGCTTTGGAAAGTCTCAGTAAAACCGAATTCTGATCACCGAGTCAGGGTTCCCGTCTCTCTCATCAACCATCGATAAAGTGTCGTTTGTCAAGGCGGCCACAGCGACAACTTCACACGAGTTTTGTTTGTTTGTAACATTCCCTCACCCGTGTGAAGGGCTGTGCGGGCGTGCTCACAGCCGTGTTTGCTCTAGACCAGCACATCCTGCGGGACCTGGAGAAGAAGAAGATCCTGGTGTTCACGCCGTCGCGGCGCGTGGGCGGCAAGCGCGTGGTGTGCTACGACGACCGCTTCATCGTCAAGCTGGCCCACGAGTCGGACGGCGTGGTCGTGTCCAACGACACCTACAGGGACCTGCAGAACGAGCGGCCCGAGTGGAAGAAGTTCATCGAGGAGCGTCTGCTGATGTATTCCTTTGTTAATGACAAGTACGGTTGAGTTTTTAGCTTTTCTAGTTCAGGTTGATGCCAAGTTTTTAGCTTGTTATGACAAGTATGGCCTGAAGTTTTTAGCTTTTTGTGGTTTTTTTCAGTTCCTGTACTGTGTTAGTGTGTAACTCTAAACTCCATGTAGAGTATTAGTTAAGCCTCTCACGTTTTGGTCACACAAAACAATCCTTCTGGGCCTGAGAACCAAGGACACCCTCTGACTCAGACCCCAAAAAGTGTAAACAAAAGTGAATTGGGGGAAGGGAGCAAACTGGGGGTATCTGACTTCATTACCTGAAGCTGTAATTGGAGAATTAACCCCTGATGTGTAAATGGACCAAACTTATATCTGTCTGAAAAACTTGTGACCACTTTTCATCTTGGGTGTAGCCTGTGCAAGGCTTTTGCACTGCCCAAGGTGTATCTATTGAAGGTCTTTAAGAAATACCCACTTTATTCTCCTAACTCTGTCTAGCCTCTGTCCTAGGTAGCCACTCCAAGGCACCATGGTCACATCTTCCTGGGCTTTTAAGGAAGATGGCTTGTTCTAATAAAGCAATAGCAAGTGATGCATGAGAAGAGGAAAATGCTAGTGAAGAAATAAAGAAAATCTGTATAGGATACAAAGGCAAAAGAAGTTGGTGGTATCTAAGTAGCTGCTCCTAATTTGGAGCTAGGAGCTCCAAGGAGAGCTTCAGGGTGCAATTTCCTCACAGGACAATTGATAGCAGGCTCAGCAGCAGGTACTAATTCTGGTTGATAACCAAGCATTGAACCTCTTCCGTGCCTGAAGGGAAGCATTTTGTGCTGGTATGGCCTGGGTGGCAGGAAGGTTATCTTTGCAGGAAATGCAGAAAAAAAGCTTTGTAGGACTCAGATAGCTTTTGATCTTCAATAAAATAGGAGGCTTTGAGAGTAAAGCAAACCTCAGCTCAAAAAAGTGAACTGCTTCTGACTTGGGTTTGTTTTTCTTTAGGTTTATGCCTCCAGATGATCCCTTAGGGCGTCACGGCCCCAGCCTGGATAACTTCCTCAGGAAGAAACCTGTCGTTCCAGAACACAAAAAACAGCAGTGCCCTTATGGTAAGACCTGCCTTCTTTATGTGAAGAACAAGGTGTCTGTGCAAGTGTCATTCATAACCTAGTCAAACCCAGCTGGTCATTCCATGCTCTGGCTTTCCTTCCAGGGAAAAAATGCACTTATGGGATTAAGTGTAAGTTCTACCATCCTGAAAGGATCAACCAGCCCCAGCGCTCGTTGGCTGATGAGCTCCGTGCCAACGCAAGGCTGTCTCCAACCAGGAGTACCAGTGCCAAGGAGGAGAAAAAGGGGAAGCGGGGTTCCCAGGCAGAGCTCTTGTGCTCTGTGCCCACAGAGAGCGACAAAAGCTCTTTACAGAAGGTCTCTGCAGAGAGGAAGAGCTTGGCCCACAAAGCCAAGCCCAGCGACGTTGTGCTTCAGGCCAAAGGCTGTGTGTCAGGCAGTGTGTGCCCTGACAGGTACCAGCAGCCTCCCATGGACTCTCTGTCTTACATCTCTCAGGAGCGTCTCGACTCAGGCATTGGGTCTCTGGAGAACCAGCTGTCTGACATGTGGCCCCACAGATGTACCAGTCACTGTGACCATTCGCATGCGGAGCAGGTGGCCGTCTGCACCTGTGGTAGGCAGAGACCTGTCTACCCACATTCCCCCAGCTTAGAGCAGAACGGTCTGCTCTCTTACAAGCACGGCTCCCATAAATCTTCTTCCTCTGGTGCTAGCTTCTTGCAGTACAGCCCTGAGATGGGTCCCTCGGGAGCCCCCCACTCTTTCTCAGGCTATGGGGTCCCGGTGCCCGCGGGTGCTGCGGGGCAGTTCAGCCTGCCCGGCGAGTTGGGCGCCGCGCTGCCGCGCTCGCGGGACTTGTGGTCGGAGCCGTACCCGCTGCCGCAGGGGAGAGCCCCCGGCCTGCCCGACCCCCGCGCGGGCCACAGGGCCCCGGGGCCGGCCTGCGGGGGGGACTCGGGGCCCTGGGCCGCTGAGGAGCGCTTCGCTGAGGAGCGGGCCAGCGTGCACGTCAAGCTGTGCGGCATCTTCCACCCGCACCTGGTTGATGCCGTGATGAGCCGCTTCCCCCGGCTGCTGGACCCCCAGAGGCTGGCAGCAGAGATCCTCACCTACAAGGCCCAGAACCCAGGTCTGTGAGGCAGTGCCAAGGGGAGCTTGAGGGGCTGGCTTTGCCTCTGCAGCTGCCACAGGTGCCTTCTGAGTGCTCCTTCTTATTCCCTTGGAAGTACTGGGCTCCAGCTGGAGGCTGGGTGCCAGATGTGGTGTGCTCACAGCAAATTCTGCTCCAGCTATGACTGCATGCCTGTGGGAGAGGTGAGAACACCCCAGTGTCCCACCTTCCCCAGGGGCTGCCAAGCAGGAAGGAAGGCTGCAGCTCTAGAGCAGGACTGCTCCTTTGGGGTTCATGGGAGTCTGGCACACCCTGAATTCCAGCAGTTGTCCATAACTGGATGTGAGAGAAGTGGGTGCTGCCTTTTTAGTGGCCTAAGGCTAGTTTCTGAGGACCCAAATGCCCTGTCAATGCTGTTGTTAGGTCCTGATTAAGCCTCTTTACTAAATCCCACCATTCAGATCTCTGGCAAATGTTGGGTTATTAGTATAATCTGAAGCTGGGTTTAGGATTTATCTGATTGGTTTTACTGGTGCATTTCTTGACTGATGTTTTCCACACCCCTCCCACCTCAGCTGATCTTCCTGAGGTGAGGTAGTTCTGCCACATGGCCCACAAGTGCTTAGTGAGCTGCTCAGCTCCCAGGAGCAGAGTCCTTGCTCAGGAGGAGCAGCTGGACACTGCCCCAGAGCTGAGTGTGAGTTGTGTGCCAGGCATGTGCTGACAGCTGCAGTGTCAGAGCAGGTGGGTGAGCTGAGCATGCTGTGAGTGCTGCTCTGGAGCTGTCCCTGTCCCAGGCTGGCTCTGTACAGCACTGACAAGGATTTATGATGTGCCTTTTGCCTTCAGACAGCAATAGAACAGCTGCAGCCACATCTGGACTGCTGCCAGGGGCCTTCCTGAGGAGTCTTTAATATTTTGTGCTGTAAAGCTCTTGCTTCATCTTCCTCCTCACCAATATTCCCCTGTCCCCTTTGGCTGTGCCCAGCTAGAGCAGCATCCAGAATTGTAGAATAAGACTTACTTGGCAAGACTGTTCTGTTTCATTCCCTCTTACTCTGTAAGATGTTTTCTATTGTAGGTACTGTAAGAGATTTTAAATACACAAAACCAATTGCTGTAGTAATTGGTTCTGGTCCTGGAATTTTGGTGTGTGAGGGATGCAGAAGTGTCCTGGCACTGGCAGGCCAGAAGCAGTTGATTTGTTGATACACATTGTATCTCTGTGTGTTGTTGTTCTCTAAATACAATACGCCCTTCTGTGGTTAAACCAAGGTTATTGAGTGGCAAATTAGGAAGGGGAGAGTGGAAGGCAGCTGGTCCTGGAAGCCTCCTGGGAGCAGCGTTGTCTGTTCCTGCTCTTCCCTCTGATGTCCAAGGAATGACCTGCCCAGACTGGCACCATGTGCCATGAGACCACAGGGACACAGAAACCTGTATACCTGGTGAATAATGATACATTACAAATTAGTAATGTTTCATGTTAGTAAGCAAAATGCTTCTTAATTTTAAGTAACCCGATAGTTTGCATATTTGTAAATTACAGAAAAAATGGTTTTTAATGTTATTGTTCAGCACCTTGCTGCTTGCAGTTTTAATCAATGCTGTTCTCACCTCAGCCATGTATTACTTGGCAAGGTGGGTTTGGGTTTCTGGTGGAATGCTGGTATCTGCTGCCTCTCTTGCAATGAGAAGATTACCATTGTGTACTCCCCAGCTGACACTTGCTGAACTTCCTGTATCACTATGCAGTGTAGCCACGTACTGAATAGCCACGTGAAAACCATGGCAAAGAAGAACTGTGTTATCTAAATAAAAACTGCTGAGTTGACATATTTGGTCTCTGCTGGCTTTGTGAAGGAACATTCAACATTTTGGTTGGCTTTCCAGGGAAGTTGGAGAAATTACCCTTCCTCCCTGGGGTTCCTGTGGCAGGCTTTGATCTCTGTGTGCAGTCTGAGGGCTGGTCATTGACAGGCTGTTAATCGGTGCAGCAAGACCAAAACATCCATGTGCTGTGGCAGATAAGGCCTTGTGCAGTGTCTGCTGTTTATTTGGCTCTTTGGGGCAGGCACTGGCAGGGCAGGTGGGATGAGCAGCACCACAGTGTGGGTGTCTCAGGTGCCAAAGCACAGCACACTCCTGGCAGTTTTGGAGTCAGCGTGGACTGTGGCTTTAAGGGGCAATTCCACATTACAGCCTGGAAATAAATACATATTTTAGCCAGTTACAGTACATCTGTGTCAGATGTTGAGTGTGGAATATGTGAATGGTAGCATGTCCAGATTTTGCTCTGAAGATTTTGTTATGGACTAGAAGTGCAGCAGGAATATCAGTGCTCATGCTGTGGTGTAAAGGTCTTCCCCTCTCACCTGCTCCACAGCAGCACAGCATGTTCTTATCTCACTGCTTAAATAACTTTATGGTCTGTATTGAAACTTGTGCTCTTCATTTACCACAGGGCACTGACTCTCCAGTTAATCAGAAGCCAGGGAGGCAGGTGCTCCCAGAGACCAGCTGCATTTCAAAACAAACCTGCAACCTCACAGTCTGAAGTGTCTTTATTGACTGTGGGAGAGGAAGCCTCTGAGGACGTCACTGCAGTGACAGAGCTCACGTGGCTCTGTGTGTGTGTGGCGGAGGGGATGGAGTGGTGTGTCAGGGATCTGAGCACACCTTTAACCAGCTGAGGGGTTTGCTGCTGTCCAGAATGGGATCTGTAGCTGAAAAATGCTGCAGGATTTTAAGGCTGGTGTTCCTGTAAAAGACAATGGGTAATTGTAGTTTTACAGGATGTGTAGAGGGGGTAAATGTTTGTTTTTGCATCTCTCAAAGCTGTGCTGAGACACAATTGGAATCAGTGCAGAGGTTCATTATCACAACCAGGAGAGGAAGAGCTGACTGACTTGGTTGTGATGTTTCTATTGCGGTGACAGTCCTGGGGGCACACGGAGTACTTTGGGAGGGTCAGGCCCTAGCACAGATCTGGTGGAAGTTATTCCCCCAAACTGCTGTGTGTGCTGCTGGGACAGCCAGCAAGCCCAGCCACAACCCCACTGCTGTGCTCTGAATTTTCTCCTTCATTCACACAAAGTTCTGTGTCCCCATTTCCAAAGCTCACTGTGGTGCCAGAGATTTGGGAAAAGGGAATGCTGACTGGAACTGTTGCTGCTGCACATTTTTTCCTCTACATACTCCTCAGTGCTGGGAGTGGTGGGGCTGCCTGCCTGCACACCTTGGCAACCCTGCTGGGGCTGTTAAAAGTGGGGGTTTTGGGGTGCATCCTTTGGCTCAGCACTTCCTAGGGCTTGGGGGTAGAGCCTGCTATGACTGCTGGGTGTTTGCTTTGTGTTCCTGGGTGAGCCAAACTGGGTCAGAGCTGTGTGCCAGTTCGCTGGGCTGCTGGAGGGAAGGAGGTCACACATGAGCCTGTTGAAGATTTCCTGTGCTCAGGGGCTTCCCAGCCCTCATCCTGTCAGCTGTGTGCCACTGAAGCCTCGTGCTGAGCTTCAGGAGAGGCTGGTTCCTCCAAGCAGGCCAGTCTGCTCTCCAGGGCTTTTGAACCCAGCTGGTTCTTCCCCTTGGGGGTTGCCAGGATGCGCCCAGCTCAGTTCCAACATTTTAAAGCGTTTCCAGAGGCAGGAATGGGAGAGGTTCCTGGGGAGGGGGTGTGTGCACCATCTCGGGGGTGAGGTGATGTATGTGCTATGGGAGCAGGTTCACCATCAACCCCGTGTTCCCCCAGTGCTGAGGCTGCTGCTCTCCCCATAAAGAGGAATAGCTGTACTGAGCATGGCAGCAGCTCTGCACCCTGTACCCCAAACTGCTGCTGCAGCACAGCCTCCCTGTGAGAGGACTGCAGGAAGCAAGTAACTGCAGTCAGTATTGCATACAAGAGAAGGGAAAGGAGCTGGGTGCTGCCCCAGGGCAGTGCTGGGAGGCTGGGATGGGGTGGGGTGGTGATGGTGGTGCTACCTGTGCAGGTGCTGTCGGCACTTGCCCTCCAGCCACGCACTTTTCAGTTCTCTCACGTGCTCTTTCCTAAGGGCCCTCAATACCCTGGTGCTCCCCAAGGCCAGGGGCTGCCTCTGGAAGCCAAAGCTCTGGGGCAGCAGCAACCTGCTCAGCCCTCCTGACAAAGCCACTGAGGCCAGGACTGGGGAGCAATGTTGCACAAGTGTGTTGGAGTGAACACAGCCTCCGGTTGAGCAATAGGTCAGGAGGCTGTGGCTGGGGAAAGGTTTCCGTGGCCTGTGCTGTGGCTCTTGCCTCACTGCTGGTGCTGTGGTGAGGGGCTGTTCCAGGGCGGGGTGCACAGCTGGTGGCTGTAGCTAATGCTGCTTGATGTCACCCTCCACCTCCTGCACCCTGGCCCCTGAGGGCTGGCTGGGGGTTTCCAGCCCAAGGATTGCCACGGAGAGGTGAATGATGGCTACAGCAGGAGCAGGACCTTGTCACATCACTGTCTGGTGCTCCCATGGATGCTGCTGTGACCCCTGCGGGAGGTGGGGGGCCAGGAAAGGCTGGGGTTTCACTGCAGCAGGGCCCCCAGAGCAGCTCATCCGCAGGACCTGGTTTACTTTGGTATTTGTGAGCAGCACGGGGCTGTCCCACCTCCACCGCACCGGGCCGGGTGGGTGCAGGGTGAGTCAGGCCGCTGCTATTCGCCTTGCATCAGTTCCCTGCATGTGGGAGCTGCACGGGCACGTTGGGAGGACAGATCCCTGCCCATCCCGCCTGCTGCTGGAGCCTGGCCCCAGCCCCTGCTGCTCTGCTTCGGCGGCAGCTCATGCTGTCCCCTCCCCGAAGAGCTGGGGCTGCTGCAGGGCACTGGGGCAGCTGTTCCCCCTCTGCGGGGCAAAGACCAGGCAGACACAACCGATGGAGAGCGGCTGCCTGTATTGAACAGTGGGGGCCCGGGGCAGGGTGCAGCCCCCGTGCTGGGCCAGGCCTGGGCACTGGGCAGCCCCTCGGCCCTGCTGCTCCCGGGCCGGCTCTTGTGGCCACTGAGGGGCCGGCAGCCCTGCCTGGGGAGCCGCTTGCCCTTGACCGCTGCCGCAAGGAGCCGGCGCAGGGTTGTGACACGTGTGGGAGCAGCTGAGGGAGAGGATGGATCTGGCAAATCAGGAAGTCAGTGGGTGAGTTCTGCAATCCGTCACCCCAGTGCCGGGTGACTGAAACCAGCGCTGACCAGACTCCTTGTTCCTGGAGCCTCCCACCAAGCAGCAGAGCGGGAGGATGCTCCTCGCTGGGCTTTGGCAGAGCCAGCCCCCGTGCGGCAGAGCCACCCCGGGGGCAGCTCTGGGCAGGGAGGGCTGTGACTGTCCTGGGGCAGACCCAGCGCCAGAGGCTTGTCCTGACCTGCCTCCAGCTGGTTCCTGCTCCTGAGAAATGGCTGCAGTTCTGCTGGATGAGGCTGGCCCCAGAACTGGGGCCTGGGCAGGGAGGAATGTGTGGATCCTTCCTGGTTTACTGAGGCCTTGCTCACACCTTCACTTACATTTTCTGCCTGTCAGGCTGGATGGAGCCACGTGGCTGCCGAGGTTCCTCCACCCACTGGCGTCCTGGAAAAGAGCACAGGAGAGAAAGGGAGCACCCAGCCAGGCTCCTGGTGGGAACAGATGCAGAGAATTGGGAGCCTTTCCCAGCACCTATCTACCCGGGCTGCCCAGTGCCACCCAGCGCCCAGGTGGGAGCTGCTGGATTGCCCATTAGCAGAGGTCAGCACATTGCCCCATCCCCAGCTGTGGTGGCAGGTCCAGAACATTGCCCCCTCCCCAGCTACTGCCTCCCTGTGCCCACCCCCACAATTCCCAGCCCGTACCTTCTGGGCTCTCTCCCTCACTCCCACTGGCACTTTGTTCCTCTGCTTCCCCTAGCAGCTCGGGGACTGTTCCGCTGTCACCACTGTTCCACTGCCACGGCAGCTCCTGCAGCTGCAACGGGGTGTGAGGGTCTGGGGTGTCAGAGGGGACAGGGCGGGGACCCGCAGGGGACTCACCCGTTGGCGCAGGCTTTGCTGCTCCCGCAGCAGCTCCAGGAACCGGCTGCTCCATAGAAGCTTCTCAGCCCCCAGCTCGGTGCAGAGGAAGCGGACATCGGCCTCCAGAGCCTCCAGCCTCCCCAGCACGGCCTCGCTGGCATCGCCACGCCGCTGCTGCCCCACCACTGTGCTGGCACCACAGCTCAGCTCCTGCCACCCCCCACGGCACCTGCCATCCCCAGGGACACTCCTCGGACAGGGACCCACCTGTCTGTCCAGGCTCCCATGCAGAATCGGAGTCCACATCCTCCTCCTCGCTCCCCTCTAGTCTAAGCCGCAGGGCTGTGCCGAGCTGGAAGCCAACACGGACGCTGGGGACTCGCAGGTCCGTGGGCAGCTGAGCCCAGCTGGCCGCTGGCACCAGCCCTGTCTGGGGACCCCCCCTGGTGCCACCCAGCAGGCCGTGTCACCGGGCTCAGCCGTGTCCCGGGGGCTGGCCAGCGCCGCGGTGTTTCCCACCGGGGCGTTACCTCCTCGGTGACCTGGAAGGCGCCATCCCAGCAGCTCTTGTAGCACATCAGCAGCACCTGGAGGAGAGGACGCCTCACTCCTGCCCTGCGGAGTGCTGAGCCTGGAGCGGTGTCCCCACGTCCCCAGGGCTCTTGGTGGGCACAACCACACATCGCCTTGAGCCAAGAACAGCCCCCGGGGCGAGGGGCCCGCTCCCGCAGCCGGCTGTTGCTGCGGGGCGCTCCCCGCCCTCCAGCCCCCGGCAGCAGCCACTGCATCCCAGCAGCCGTGCCTGGCTCCGGCCACAGGCCGCGTTTGGAGCCGGCACAGGTGCCTGGAGGTTCCTGGGGAAGGGGCTCGGTGGTACCGACCCAGGTGAGGCTCCAGAGCCCGCGCAGCCCCCGCAGCGCCGTCCCGCAGAGCCAGAGGAGCCCGCAGCCCGCGGCGCGCAGGAGCCGCCTCCAGCAGGGCTCGGCCGGGGCGCGCTGCCGGCCCATGGCACCCTGCGGACCGGGAGCCGCGGCTCAGAGCCCCGGGCTGCCGCTCGCCCCGAGCACTGCGGGAGCGATGCCAACGCGTGCCAGGGGCTGTCCCGGTCGCCGTGAGCCAGCACAGCGAGAGGGGACCGGAGCGCCTGCGGGGCCGGGTCCCCGCACACGGGACCCCCGCTGCCCCCTCCCCGCTGCCCCCTTACCCAGCCATGCACCTCCTGCCCCTCGGCCACCGGATGAACTCCGGCCTAATCCTCTTGGTGACGAGGCTGTGCAGGGATTAGCGTTTCCCTAAGGACAGTGGCTGCTCTTCTACACTTTTCTTTGCTCAGGATTCATCTTTCAGAAGCAAAGGACTCGGGATACCTTTCTAACCACTACTTTTGGCTTTAATTAGCATTCAGGTACTACTTTTAGCTTTAATTAGCATTCAGGTAAAGCCTGTGCAGCTCCCTCTGACTCCTGTGCCCAGGCACTGGCCATCCTGGGGGGCTTTAGTCACTTAGGCTCTTTAGGAAGTAAAACAGAAGTGTTCAAAAGCCACAGGTGCTGGAGTCGGACACAGCAGGGAACAGCTGATCCTTTAACTAAATCAAGTGTTTGCCATTTCTCTTCCTGCCCTGATCAATGTGCCCCCCTCAGGCTGCTGCCATCAGACATCGACCTGGGCAGAAAAGGCCGTCCCCTCCTTCGGTGACAAACACAGCCAGAGGCAGGAATGGCTGCGTTTCCTCACTGTCCCTGCAGCAGCCCAACGTGTCACAGGGAGCACCGAGCTGACCCTGCCACACAACCTGCCTGTGCACAGGCTCCGAGCCACACCCGCCCCTTGCTGCTTCTCCAAAATGTTCTGCCCAAAAAACTCTGGCAGCTTTCCTCGAGGTCAGAGGTGCAGCAGAGACTTCAGCCTCTGCCATCCAGGTGCTCCAGCCATCCCTGCTCGGAGCAGCAGCAGCAGCAGAATTGTTCTCATACCGAGGCCAGGGAACCAAAACCATCAGCTGAGAATTCTTTTTTCCAGAACTATGGAGGAGCAAGGCCTTGTAGTTTATGATGTTTCCTAGATCTTCCGACCCCCTGTACTTAAACTCTGTAACTTAAAAAACAGAAGTAGGCCGGCTTTGCAGCTTGGCCTTTAAGCTGCTCTATCCTGACCTCCCCCCGGGGAGAAGCAGAGACACAGCTCCCTGCAGGACAAGGCAGAGACACAGCTCCCTGCAGGACAAGGCAGAGACACAGCTCCCTGCAGGATAAGGCAGCTCCCTCTGGGAACAAACACGGAGCTGCCTTGAGCCCCAGATCAGACACAGCCCCAAGGAGAATTCTGCTCCCGCACGCTCCAGTGCCTGGAGAGAGCTGAGCAAGACCCCAAACCCCGGGGGAGCAGAGGTGCAGCAGAGCACAGAACCCTCGGCTGTTCCAAGGGCCGTGCACACTGCGGGGGCTCAGGGACAGCCCTGTGCCGTGGCCCCTTTCCCAAGGCCCCTTCCCACGTCTCCCTCCACCACAAACACATCCTGGCACCGATAAAGGAGGCAAAGCAAAGCTCAGTTCAACAGCAACACCACGATCCTGAGCTGGCTGCTGTGAGAAACACCCGGCCCTCACTTCTCTGTCCTGCACCAGGGACAATCCAGCTGGCTCATCCCTGGTCTGCAAGCACTGTGCCCTCACCTGCAGAACAATGGACATCCCAGTCCTGCCTTGCAGCAGGGTCAGCCAAACACAGCTGGAGATCAGAGCCTGGCACTCCCTGCAGAACTCACTCACAGCTACCCCGAGCAGAGAAAGCAGCAAGTGAACCTCCCACGGGCCACGGGACAAGGAACAGCTCCAGTGCCAGAGGGGAAGAATTCCAGCAAAGTCCCCATAAAGCAGGTGGACACTAAAAAGCACCAGGAGTCAGTTTGCACTGAATAAACCATGAGAAGAGACAAACATGGAACTTTTATTGTTTATGTACAAATGACAAAAGTTTGTATTAAAAAGAGAACCCACCCAAAGTCAGTGACAGCGAAGAGTTGGCTCTGAGCTCTGGCCCTTCCTGCACCTGATGCACTGAGGAATATCAGGAAATGGTGTTTAAAATGAAAGTAAGAGAAAAGGGTTAAACCACCTTCTTCTCTGCTTGAGTAAGAATCAAAAGAGCTGCTCCACAAAATGAAGACCCTTCCACTACACGGACTAAACAAAGAAACCCAAAGTCAACTTGTAACTGTACACTTCAGCTTTAAAAAAAGCACAACAAAACCAACAAAATAAAAACAAAACAAACAAACCTGCAAAGCTAAATATCAGCAACAAAAGTAATCTAAGTCTCACAACATGGATGGGACACACTGAAACCTACCCCAGTTCCAGTGAAAAGGAAATGCCTCTCTGTGGGTCTGCAGGTGATGGGGGGGCAGCAGTATCAGTTTCAGGAAGTTCCCGACCAAGGTGGAAGCACAGAACAGTCAGGAATTCAGAACTACTACAACTACTACACCACCTTTGTCTTCCTGCAACTCAGGTGATTTAAAAATGATGCAAAGTACACGGACCAGGATTTCCTCCCCCCATCCAAGTCCCTTAGAGTGAGTCACTGCTGCTGCAGCTGCCATCCTGCTTCAGGGCTTCTCAGTGGGGAGTCACAGACCTAAATCCCAGGAGCATCAGCACTGATGGCTCTAGTAGTCCTGCAGAGAAAGGACAGCACACGCACGTTAACACCTTCCCACCTCCGATTCTGCTCTGGAGCTGGGGGGTCTCAGTCCTCTCTCATCTCACACACCACTTGCTGCAGGCAAAACATCTTTTTCTTGTAGCTAAGCATCGAAAAGCACGGACCCTTCCAACCTTGACTATCAACTCAAACCAGATGATTTCGATGCTCCAGATCACGACAAGGTAACAGGATGCAAAGCAGCTTTTTCCATGAGAAGCACACAGGAGCTAGCTGTGACCCGGGCTCAGAACAGCCCACCTGGGCTCAGCTGCTGTCACAGCCAGGGGACAACGCTGATCTCACGCTGTGACTCCTCAACCACAACAATAAGAACTCAAATGACAGCAGCAGAAGGAGGGTTTTTAAAGCCTGGGAGTCAGCCAGCCCCTCCAGTGAGCAATGAAAACACAGACAGAGCAGGGATACTTACAGCTCTTGGCTTTTTGTTTAACTTGAGATCAATCCTGTGGTTGGAAAGACAAGAGAAACGTCCATGTCAATACCTGACCCAACACCAGCGTTACTGCACAGGGCACAGCTACCACAGACACTACGGTTAATCCATCCATTCCCAACTGGCTGAGCCAGGGCGCTGTTCCCAGGGTTACTGGGCATGAGAGCAGCAGAGGAGAGCCGAGGTATTATTTGCCAAAAAGCAGATTCCATCCACTCCCAGACAGAGTTAATCAAGGGGCACAGTCAATCACAGGGCACTTAGGCAGGTGCACAAGGGGAACTAGGCATGCTCCATGTTAATTTAATCTGCCAGAGGTGTAACTATGCCACAGGTAATTAGCCAGACATAGTGTGACAGTTATTTACTTGGATAGAGAGAGGAGTTAGGATGACAGGGATTATATGAGCCAAAGTTACTGAGTTTAGTACATTTCTCCAAAAGGAAATATCCAAGTCTATACTTATCTCCTTAAGCAGCAAAGCCAAAAGAATCAGTTCTTAAACTAAGTTTTAAAGTTAAAAAGTTTTATCTATTTAAATATGAAACAGAAAGGTAAAGAAGAGTGAAGTTAATTTATAATTTGCTGAAGTTATTAAATAAAATGTTACCTCCATCACGCTTTTCTGTTTTTAAAAAAAACTTCCCAGCCTAACCTAATATACATACCTACAATTAAACAGATAAACTAGGGGTTAGCGAGGTCTCAAAAGGCACATCGGTGTCTACACACTAACAACACAGCACAAGTACTAATTCAAGTCAAACTTACTCAAAGTCATAATCAAACATGCCAGACGGGCTGAGGGGCAGCATTTGAAAGGAAGAAAGCAATAGAAATTAATATACTAATGAATTAAATCAATTAATTGATTAGCCACCCTAGCGAGATTGCTAAAAAATAAAATGAAATAAATAATAAAGCCAGTGTTCAAACACCATCAAGATATCTTAACCAGGACACAAAAAGCACTCTGGGTTGGCAATCCAGAGCCCCCCTCCCCACTGGATTTCTGGGAACAAGAGCTGTTAGCAGAGAGGGGGTTTGGTTGACCAGGGGGTTTGAGGAGCTGAAGGAGGGGCAGCTGCCAGACCCGGAGAGGGCAGAGCTCAGGGCCAGGAGAGGAACCCGAGGGCCTGGAACACCAAAGTGAGGGCTCGGGAAGCAGGGTGGGCTTAGGGAGCTGGGGAGGGGCTGGGCTGGAGGGCAAAAGGGCAAAGCTGCTTCAGGCAGAGCTGACACAGAACTCGGTGGCCAACCCTGCGCTGGGGCTGGTCCCCGCACACCCCCAGCGCTGCTGTCCCCCAGTGGTGGCCCGGGGACGTCTGGCCAGAGCTGGCCGCCTTGGTGACCATCCCAGCCCTGACAGGTGGCCCAGCACAGCCTGCAGACACAGCTCTGCCCACAGCCCACACCGGCGGGAAGGCTCCATCACGGAACCCCATTCCAGGACCGCACTGCTGAGAGCAAACAGCTCTGCCTTCCCTCAAACACTCGCCAGCCGTGACCACGGCCGAGCACACAGAAAACACAACATCCCCCCGGCCTTGCTGGGGTGTGGCAGGAGCAGAGGGACAGCCCAGCCGCTGCAGCCACCCCGTGTGCACCGGCAGCCACGGGTGGCCACAGGGAGCCCAGCCAGGCCGCGCTCCTGCGGGGCCCCTCCCCGGCACCGCCCGGCTCTCCAGGGACCGGGGAGGAAACCCAGAGCCGTGCTGCCACATGGAAGAGCTTCTCAGTAACGAGAAAAGCCAACATTTCTTTTTATTTTTCTCTTTTTCAGGGCACAGGCCCACAGGTCTGGCCGGAGCACCTGTGGGGTTGTGGGGCCTGGATTGCTCTCGCTGCAGCCTCAGGGACTGGGCTGTTGCTGGGGTGTTTTTAGCCTAAATATACTTGAGAATTGTTTGGTCTTGTCTGCCAAAATTTAGGGGATAGTCAGTAACAGCAATCACAATTTTAACAGAGCTTTTATTACAGACAAATTTAATTCTCTTTTTATCTTTTTAAATTCTCTATCTGGCCCCGCTAAGCATTACAAACAGTCAGCTCCTGCCTCACTGAGCCCCTCGGAGTGTCTGATGGGGCCTGGGAACACAGAAGCTGCCCCAGGTGAGCAGGGCAGGGCTCCTCTGTCCAACAGCCCAGCCTGGCAGCAGCAGCAAGGCTGCACAGAGGGCATGTGAAGGAACCCAGAGCCACACAACCTGTTGGGGGGCAGCTTCCCCCCAGCTCCTGTCCCCAAAGCCCGGGTCATGGACAGGAGCAAAGGGATTATGTCAGTTCCAGCACCTGCCCTGCACCCCACCATGTTGTTGGCCATGGTTTGTCCAGGGAGAATATTTTATAATTTGTTTGCAATGGCAGTTTTCTTAAGCTGTACTTCAGTTTTACAGGTTGTTTCTCTGGACTTGTTCACGGATGTAGTTTCTTGTGTTATTCCTGAACTTCTTCCAAATATCTACAGGCAAAAAAAGAGATTTGAACTTCTTTGGATTCCCAGCTCATGAGGAACCAAAGGGACATCCAGTCCTTTTGGATATTTGCCCAATTCAGGCTGCTGTAGGAAGGAAATTTTTACCTAAGAATTAAAGACACACTAATGACTCAAGACTTAATGAAGGCAAAAAAAGGAGTTAAGAATTTTTCAAACATTGTACCTACCTCGTGTCCCCACCCCAGCCCTCCTTGTAAACTTTTACCACTTTAAACCCTTTATCTAAATGCATGGCAGGTCCTTTAAAGAGGAGAGCCTGTCCCTAGGCAGAGCCAACAGCTCAGAGCCAGCACAGACACTAGGGAGTTTTAAAAGCTCCATTACTTCTGTTAAATCCTTAGGCCCCAGCTTCAGCAATCCTTCCAGAGGGGCACAGCTCTGCAGTGCCTCCTCTCCATGGTTTTCCTCCCTCAGGGCCTGACTCAGGCACTGTCACTGCCAGCAGCCTGGGCTGAGGGCACAGGGACCAGCTCATCACCCTCACTGCACCTCAGGGGCAGAGCTGGACAGGTAAATCCAACCAGAAAAGAGTTCAAGGAATCTGTTTCACATGAATTTCAGGTCAGTTTAATAACAAACACTGAGGTGAAGGTGACACAGCAACTTCTCTATGCCAGCACTGAGACTCGGCTGGGATGTGAGAGCTGGAAGGGGCTGGAGTGGAAATCCAGATACTGGGAGTGTCCAAAACCCCAAAAACATTCCCATTTGCTCTTCACCCTCCTTCAAAGAAAGCACTAACATTCCTGTCCTACTGAGCTCTGCAGAAACCAAGCAGCAAGCTCAGGGGGTCAGGACCTGCTGGAAGGAATAGGCTTTATCCTGGAGAGATGGGAGAGCTGGGGAAGCTGCCCAGAAGCACAGCTGTGCCACAGCTGGAGTGAGCACCCTGTGCTGCTTGTTCAGCTTCCTCAGCACTTTCCCCTCCTCTTCCAAAACCAGGAAAACCACCCAAACAACTGATCCCAGCTGTCCATTATTCCTACGTGTTACTGGTTCCCCGCAGGCAATAAATTCAGTCCAGCCCCAGCCAACTGTCCAGGTGTGGTGAGCAGGCTGCTGGTCCCACTGACCTGTGTCTGTTTTTGTTCTTTCTCTTTTTGTGGCTGCTGTGGTGGCTCCCAGAGGAAGTGGAGGAAGCAGCTTTCTGGGGCTTCACACCCTGCACGGAGCCATCCAGCTCTTCAGCATCCTCCTGGTTGGGCTCATTCTCCTGGTTGTGGAAGTCTGGAGAAGTGTCACTCTCTGTGCCACTGCCCGGCTCCCCTAGAGCAGGACAAACCCAGGTGAGCACCAGGGTGAGCTCCCGGCTGCCCTGGCACAGCCCTGAGTGGGAGAAACAACCCCAGAACAGCAGCAGAGACACCTGAGCCCTGCAGCACCAGCAGGTGAATCTCAGAGCCTGGGAAACAACTCTGCAGGACGGACAGGAAGCTGCTCCTCAGCACTGAGGAACCACATCCTATTTGGTGCTGATCACAACAACGTTTTTCAGCATCCTGGAGGTGAGTGGTCCCTGCCCACATCTCCTGTGACTGACACATCTACAGCGATGCAGTGCTTCAGCTGGTGCAGCCTCTTCCTCCAAAGAGCACCAAAGCAATTTCAATCCCTTTTACACACAGCAAACCCCTGCTGAGCGTGGAAGGAACTTGGGAAGTCAAACAGCTGGGAGCAGCCCGAGGGCAGCAGACACAGGGAATGGGAATGGGAACATGAGTCCAGCCCAGATCTGGAAGGCTGAGACAGAGCTGAATGGTGGGGAGAGTGTAATTCTTCCCAAATTCAGAGAAAAATGACAAAGAGACTTACGCTTCTCAATGAGCTGGTCCTGCACTCCAGCTAACGCACTGACAGCCTGGAAAACCAAATGGGATGTCAAGCCAAGCAGGGATTCACTTCCCAAAGCTCAAAGCATGGAGGCCAGGTCACAAAGACATGTCCCTCTGAAGTGCCCGTGGCCCCATGTGGCACCGGGGGTCTGGGGCAGAGACAAGGCCACGGAACAGCAGTGACACCAGTGCCAGGCATCCTGCCACCCCCAGGCATCCAGAAAAGGGGCTCTGGAAGAGGCTGCAGGGTGGGATGGGGATGCTTAGGGCAAGGAGTCAGGGCAGGTACAGGACTTCAAATGGGGAAGTCATTCTGCAGGTGATCAGAGCAGGACTGAGGCACCAAGGGACAGGGGTGGGATGGGAGGGGATGGGATGGGATGGGATGGGATGGGATGGGATGGGAATAAAACAGGAATAGGAATGGGGACAAGGAAAGGGATGGGAATGGAGACAGGGATAAGGAGAGGGGTGGGCACAGGGACGGTTATGGGGTCAGGGCTCATCCCGGCACTCACCGCTGCTGAGGTGACAGAGGACTTGCTGAAGAGTCTCTCGGCCTCCTTGAACTTGCGGTTCCTGCGGTCGTTTTTGCTGTTGGAGTTCCTGAAACAGAGAGAGGCGGGATGGCGGGGCCGGGAGGGCGG
>WAAE01005966.1:73695-96228 GCA_013400495.1 Nicator chloris
CCTTCATGGCTGGGATATCCCGGGACTCTGCCGGCATTGATAACCAAATAAATAATACCCTTCATGGCTGGGATATCCCGGGACTCTGCCGGCATTGATAACCAAATAAATAATACCCTTCATGGCTGAGATATCCCGGGACTCTGCCAGCATTAATCACTCAAAACTCTAATGATTGCAATATTCCGTGATTCTGCCGGCATTAATAACTCAATAACGTTAACGATTTCAATATTCTGTGATTCTGCCAGCATTAATAACTCAATAATCTTAATGATTGCAGTATTCTGTGATTCTGCCAGCCTTAAGGATTTCAATATTCTGTGATTCTGCCAGCTCTAAGGATTTCAGTATTCTATGATTCTGCCAGCCTTAATGATTTCAGTATTCTGTGATTCTACCAGCCTTAACAGCTCAGAGATCTTGTGATTCTGTGGTCTTTAGGGCCCCTCTGAAAGGAATGAGAGATTTTTCTTTACAAACCAACTGTGGGTCTGCTAGTGGATAAAACCAGAACTGAGAGATAGAAACAGTGGGAAGGATTCCACTGATTGGTGAATGGAATCAGAGGGATTTGTCTTCACAGATCTCCTGTAGGTCTGCTGATAAATAAAACTGGATAATGAGAGATGAAAGAAACAATGGGAAGACCCATAAATTCCATAGGAATTCCACTGATTGACACAAGGAAAAGGGAAGGTTATACATTAGAAGGGGGTCTGTATTAGGTGATTTGGGAAGTCTGTACCTCTCAAGTACCTCAGCCAACGGGGAAAGGGAGAGGGAAATGTGGCTGGGAAATTGGGATAAAAAGGAGGCTGCGTCCTCTAAAAATTTGAGAGACCCCACGGGGAATGCCCCATGGCCTCTCCCTTTATCCCAATAAAGTTACAGGACTCCTCTGTCTCATTTTTGGACATAAACCTCTGGTGTTAGAGGATTAATCTTCCTGACACCTCCAACCCAAACCTTTCTATGATCCTATTAAACTGTGTCACTCCCATCCTCTGCAGTGACACTGGGGGCCAGTTTGCACTTTAGCAGTGCAGCAATTCTAGCACTTCACATTCCTGTGTGAACCATGTCAGGGGACACAGAATGAGCCACCCTGGCCACACTCAGGTGGGAAAGGCCCAGGCAAGGGGAGCAATACAAACCTCCTGTGCTCACAGCCTCTCCAGGATACAAATTGTGCAGTTTTTAACTTCTCTGGTTTCTTTACTACAGAAACAAGTACTGAAACTTCATTTCTTTTGAGGGGAAAAAATCCAAAAAACAGTAGAAAAACATTGCAACTGAAAGCAATCAGGGCTAAATTTACAAACTGTTTATTTAAAAACCCTTGGAGTAGATATAAAGGAGCTCCTTCTGCTCAAACCCCATCCTACCCATCTGAAACCCCACAGCAATGCCCCATATTTACACTATCAATGTGTACAACAAGCACCTTGGTGTACAGTCTGTACACAGCAGGGACGAACAGGTGAGACCACAAACACCCAGGTGAATCAGTGAAGTGTGGGACATACACATTGAACATAAAGCAACGTGGAGGAGACACCAAAGGCTCTGCAACTCCCAGTGAGTGGGACTGGTGCTTCTCCCCCTGAACACTGACTTCTTTACTGTGTTAAACAAGGGACACGGGTAAGTTTTTATAAAAAGAGAACTTAAATAGTGCAAACTGGTTAAAACATGTCACCATGTCACAGGTGTTTCTGTGGGACACAAACCAACCCTGGGGTGGGGTCAGAAATAAGGGCTCCAGCTTTCAACCTAGACACTTCACATCCAGGACAGTTTCAGCATCATGTGTGGGAACAGGAAACTTGGGTCACAGTCTCATCATCTGAAATTCCAGGAACTGTTTAACTTCTGTTTCCATTCCCTTGTGATTTCCAGGCGGAATTCCAGTGAAATGCCCATCCCTCAGTCGCCATGAGGCAAATTAAATACTCAAAACATACAAATACGTGAGGGTCTTTGCCACATTTCTGCCATTTTAGCAGTGATCCAAGTGACTTCTCCTGTCAGAACTTCCAACAGGCAGAGGAATTTGGCAAACTACAGAACAGGACGTGCATCAGGTACTCTCTAACTAATCTTTCAGTCTGTAGCATTTTCAAAGGGCTGTAAGAAAACAAGCCATAAAAATAATTTTCCAGATGCTGTCTGTGTTTGACATGGTTTGCTGGAAGAGTCTGGCAATATCTGTGGAGGGTTTCCAGCACCAGAGCTTTCACATCCAGGTGCTCTTCGGCTTCTTGGGAGAAAAACAAAATAAAAGTAAAGCTGTATTTCCTGATATGTAAAACTATCAAAGATGAATAACGAGCAAAGCCCCCCAAAACAAACTATGGGAACAGACCAGCAACACAGAAAGGACTTTAAGGCAACAAGAGGCGTCAGTGCCACAACGCTCCGTGTCCACATCCCAGTCCTGTTCAACTGCAAGGAGTTCCTCTCTTCTGCCTCTCCCCAGCTTCCTCCTCATCTGTTAACTGTCAGACTCTTCCTCCTTCTCCTCATCCTCATCATCGTCCTTCGCATTTGCCTCAGATTTATCTGAGGATTCGTGGAGCAGGACGTACTCCCTGCTGCTGAAGCCAAACTTGAGCACGTCCTTCTCCTTCAGTTCGTAGTAGCGCTGGGGCTCGATGCGCTGGTTGTTGAGGAAGGTGCCGTTCCCAGAGCCCAGGTCGATGATGTAGGGCCTCACCCTGCGGCCCACGGTGCCGTCAGCTCGGGTGTACTCCACCAGCCTGGAAAACAGAAACACTGCCTGAACCACCAGAGACAGCAAACGTGCTCCAAAGGCAGGAGACAGAAATTGTGCTCCACGAGCAGGTGCGCTTGTGCAGTGAACACTCATCTGTCCCAAGGTCGGAGCAGCCCGATGAGAGCAACAAGAAAGTGTGAGACAGAGAGGGTGCATCATTCCCTAAACCTCTGATGATGTAACATAGCAACTCCTGCACTGGGACAGATGTCCTCCAAGAGAGCACTGCTGGCAGCAGCAGCAGCAGGAGGCCCCTCTGCATCAGAGCACAGCTGCCCTCACTGTGAGAGAGCAAACCAACAAACCTTTCCTCAAAATGCATTTACTGTCAATCACACTTGGTGGGTTATTCCAGCCTGGATTCACACCCCATGCTGTGTCTAACCCCGCTACGTGATTTCTCTGCTTGCAGCTAAATTACAGAAATCTCAGATATATCTGACCGCTGCCGGGATGATCCACAGCAGTCACACACAAATTCCATTCCTAACGTGCCGACAGCAAACTCGCCCCTCCCCGCCTGTGGGCCTGATATTCCTGGGCTTGGGAGGGAGTTAGCAGCTGCTAGCAGGCTAAAATTCTGTCAGACCCAGGAATATCAGGCCCACATCCACCGCCCGTGCCAAGGCGTTTGCTTTGCGTGGCGCTCTCCCCCCCAGGCTGCTGACCGGTACTGGAAGACGGCGTGCTGCTTGGAGCAGGAGGGGTGGTCGATGGGGATGTCGGCGATGCGGCGGTGCCGGCCCAGCAGGTAGGCGCTCTGCCTGTGGATGTACATCACGGGCAGGAACTCGTCGTTCTTGAAGGGGTACAGGCGCCAGCGCGTCTTGGGGATGCGCGCCTCGGGGGGCTCGCTGTACTTGATCACCACCCCCCGGAAGGTGTTGGTGTCCTCCAGCAGCGCCCCCGACAGCTCGAAGCTTGGCTTCTCCTTGTTGGCAGCGGCTTTTTCTTTGGGTTTGCTCTCCGACTGCCAGAGCTCTGAGTTCTGGTCGCCGCTGCCCTCGGTGCCCTGCCGGTGCTCTCGCCTCCTCTCGTTGTAAAACTCCCTCTCTGCCTGCTGCTCCCGCAGGTTCTGCACGTCTCGCTCGTGGCCACGAGCTCCTGGCCTCTCACTGGGGTTCTTCTTTCTGTCCAAGTGGTCCTTGTGTCTGTCCCGGTCACCGCTCCTGTCCCGCCGGTGCTCCTGCTCCGGTGGGTGCCTCTGCTTCCGCTCCTCGTTCCCCCTGCGACAGTGATCATCTCGCTCCTGGAAGGGACAATCAGAATGAAAGAGCAGCACATCTACCTTGGCCTTTCAGAAAATCCCAATCCTACACACTGGGAAAACACACACTGGGACACGTGTGTGCAGCTCTGACACACCATGGAACAGATTTCCTTGTCAAACTACTTGGGTTCCCATAATTTGCATCAAATAAAGCACCAGAAACAGGCAGTGTGACCTGCTCTGGGCAAAGCACACAGCTCCCAGGGACGGCTGAGCTGTGGCACTGGCTGGCTTGAACAGGAGCTCCAGTCACTGGTGACACAGCCTGAGCTGGGCAGCGGGAGCTCCTGACTCGCCCAGACTCTCCCTCGGCTCACGGGACGCTTTGCAGGGTCCAGTCTGAACTGGCAAGTGAAGAGGCGCCTTCTGTACCCGGCACGGCCGAGTCTCCGGGAATCGCGTCCGCTGCGGGGCCCGCAGGGCCCGCTGTATGGACAGCACCACTTACCTGCTTTACCCTCACGGCGCCGTGGTGCGGGCTGTGGCTGCGGCTCCTCCTGCCTCGCGGGGAGCGGCTCCTCCGCCCGGACCGACTCCTCCGCCGGGGCGACCTGGGGAACAACGGGAGGGGTTGAGCGGTGGGGCAGGGCCGAGCGTGGGGCCGAGCGGCCGGGCCTCCCTACCTGCTCCCGCGGCTGCCCGCGCGCGGTCCTGCTGGGCCCCGCCGCTCCTCGCCCGCCGGCGACGGGCTGCGCCGGGGGCTTCGCCGCTCGGCCTTAATCGCCGCCTCCCGCCGCCGCCGCCGCCTCTCTCGCCGCCGTTCCTCCGCCGCCGCCTCCATGGCGCCCGTCCCGACGGGAAGTGCCGTCACTTCCTGTCCGCGAGCACTTCCGCCCGCCGGCACTTCCGTCTGCGCGCTGCTGCGCCTGCGCGGGGCCGCGCGTGGCGGCGGCGGCGCGGTCGCCATGGTGACAGGACCGCGGCTGCCATGGTGACAGGAGCGCGGCCGCCATGGCGGCGCCGCCGGAGTCGCTGCTGCGGTACAGCCAGCCCGTGCTGGTGTCCCGCCGAGGAGACAAGGCCTCCGCGGGGGTGAGCGGGGACGGGAGGCACGCAGGGGGATACCGCGCCCCGCCGGGGGTGAGCGGGCCGGGGGCCGAGGGTACCGCCGTCCCCTGCCCGTTGCTACGGCGCTGTCCTCTCCTGTTCCCGCAGAGTTACCCGCTGAAGGGGACCCCCCCGCGAACCCCCGCCAGCATCCCCTCCTCGCAGCAGCCGCAGGAGCTCCTGAACGCCATCCTGCCGCCGCGGTGAGCGGGGCCGGGCCGGGGCCAGCAGCGCCCGGGGGGCGCCCGGTGACCCCGGTAACGGCCGGTGCTTCTCTGGCAGGGAGTGGGAGGAGGCGCGGAAGCTCTGGGTGCAGGAGGTGTCCACCGCGCCTAGCACCCGCCGGGACGTCGTGCAGCTGCAGGAACAGCTGGACAGGCAGCTGCAGCAGCGGCAGGCGCGGGAGACCGGGCTGTGCCCCGTGCGCAGGGAGCTCTACACGCAGTGCTTCGGTCAGTGCCCGTGCTGAGCACACAGCTCACGCTCAAAGGACAGGCTGGCAGGAGATGTCTGCCCATGACAAACAGCTTTAAACCCTCTTAGTTATCCTCTTAGTTGCACTTAAACGAAGTTTATTTAAAGTAACTTAAAGCCGTGTGTGTCTTAGACACACTGATGACGGTGCTGGTCTCTCAACGGCGAGGCATGGCCACGAGTTGGAGAGCAGGATCCTCTGAAGGCTCCCCCATAACTGCAGCAAGTCATTACACATTTTAAGTGATTGCTGTCACAGCTTTAGGGGATCAGCATCACTGGCATTACCTGAAGGGACTGCATCACCACTCTGCTTTTACCTGCTGTGCTCAATGCTACGGCTGCAATGTAACAAAACAAATCAATTATTACTCTAGTACATGTCATGTCCTAAATGTGGGCCCATATACTCCAAAGGCCCTCATTTACCTTTCCAGGATCTTCTTTATTCCCTCAGAACCCTCTTCACCCTTCTATATAAAAGCTAAAGCTTAAGGCATCACTTCCAGGATTGATTTTCCCCTCAGGGCCCCATTTACCCTTCCAGGACCCCTTTTACTCTCTGACAACCCTCTTTACTCTTCCATGACCCCATTTACACCTCAGGACCCCACTGACCCTTCAGGGCCACATTTGCCCTTGCAGAAGCCCAGTTTACAGCGCCATGCAATAGGACACTTGCTGTCTGTCCCTGGCCGTGAGGTGCAGGGAAGGGAGGGGGGAGCAGTGTGTGTGCAGCCCTCCCAGAGGAAGGCACTGCAGCCTGTGTTCCTGCCTGCAGACGAGCTGATCCGGCAGACCACGGTGAGCTGTGCGGAGCGGGGGCTGCTGCTGCTGCGGGTGCGGGACGAGCTGCAGCTGACCCTGGCTGCCTACCAGGCGCTGTACGAGAGCAGCGTGGCCTTCGGCGTGCGCAAGGCGCTGCAGGCCGAGCAGGGCAAGGCCCACTTGGAGCAAAGGGTGAGTGGGAAACGGGATGGAGCTGCCTGCGTGTGAGAATAGCGAGTTTTAGATCCTTAAATCCGCTGTTTCCACGGGATGGCAGCAAAGACCATCAAAATAGTCAGCTCGCTGTTCTTGGGCTTGGCTGCATTTCTGAGGCTTCTTCTACAGCTGTAAAGACTGTGCCATACACCACTTTGTCCTGATGCTTTAAGTTTTAGCTCTCCTGTTTTTTCAGATTCTGTACTGCATTAGTATATAACTCTGAACTTCATATAGAGTGTTAGCAAGTTCTCTTCACAGTTTAGTCAGGCAAAACAATCCTTTTGCAGCCCAAGGACATCACTGCAGCTTCAGGCCAAAAAGTATAAACAGCAGCAAATTGAGGAGAGCAATCTGGGAGGACTGGACTTCATAACCTGAAACTGTAATTGGACAATTAACCCCAATATATAAATGGAGCAAAACTTATAAAAGTGTGAAAACTCGTGACCCCTGATGTATCTTGTGTGTAGCCTCAGCCAGGCTCTTGTACTGCCCAAGTTGTATCCCTTGAAGGCCTTTTTAATATACACCTACTTTATTCCTTTAACTCTGTCTAGCCTCTGTTCTAGGCAGCCTCTCAAGGTATCAGTCCCATCTTAACTGAAAATTGACTATTTGCCAAAAAAACTTGAGACATCTGTACTCTTTTCCAAGATTGCAGAGCTGGAAGAGGAAAAGAAGGAGCTGGAAAAACAAGTGAGCGAAGAGAAAGCGAAATGTGAGGCTATTGAAAAGCAAGAAACAGAACGGCGAGAAATAGAAGAGAAGAAACACAGCGAAGAGGTTCTGTTCCTCAAACGGACAAACCAGCAGCTGAAGGTCAGTAAAAAGCCAGAATTCCAAATACTAGTGGTAAAATCCTCATTAAAACCATTAAAGCCCTAGTAACACAACACACCATTTAACATTAAATATTACCCAAGAACAACTGTGCAGGGACTGGATAATTATTTGTGCATGTGGCTTTGGGGAGAACAGAGCTTCTGCTCTGTACTTTGTTTTTAAAAGGAAAAGAATCCCACATCTTTTGAGTAAGGAAAGAATGTCACCCTGAACAGTGTCAAATGTTTCTGGCTACAGCTAAAAACATTTCCCTTAGAACGAGCTGCTTTTCCTGCAGATCCTCCTTTCTAACTCACATTTTCAGGCTGCCCTGGAATGTTTTAGGATACAAAATCTTAGATCAGATGTGTGATGCCCAGGAATCCGTTTCTTCCTTGAAGTACCTGTACTTGACCAGCTGTGTGTGCCACTGCTGTGGGTTATTGTGGTGGCTGCTCCCATCCATCCACTAACTGGTATCAAATTGTCTCAGCAATCACAAAACTTGCTGTTCCCAGCTACTCTTGTCCCAGAGACAGTTCGTGTTCCAAATGCTAGAGAGCCAAATACTTATTTAGCTCATATAGCCCAGCCTGAAATCAGAGAATTCAGACCACTGTTTCAACAGCTTTTATTTAATTTCCCCCTCGATGCTTCACATTCTAAACCGAGTCTCTCATCGTATGGAGCCAAGGCCAGCTCTGTTCTCCTCAGAATGCAGCAAATGTGCATGCCAGGAAGGACAAACTGATTTATAAAACATGTAGGAATGGAATTGCTGGGGAACAAACCTGGCCTGGCTCTCCTGGCAGCAGCACAGCATCCCTCAGCTCTTTGCTGTGAACATACAACAGAAAATTTAGCCCTTCACAGCACTGAGGGTTTAAGTTAGGGAATCTAATTTGTTTCACTGTCTCATTTGTTTTTCAGGCCCAACTTGAATGCCTCATTGCAGCAAAGAATTAATTGTTTTGTTGTCCTCAAGGCAGGCTCAGAAGAGCTGTCAGAGCAAGAAGCTTGCAATTAGTGACAAAGATTTGTCTTCCTAAAACGATCTTGAGTTTTCACTTACCAGTAACAGCAGGCAGTGTAACTGTGTTCTTTCTTTCTCTCTTGAAGAGTTGAAATTTAAGAGCTTCATTAATTACTGCTCCCTCCTTCAGAGCCATCTCAGCAGTCAGCTCTTTGAACAGTGAACTTGTCTGGGACTTGCCTGTTGGTAACGTGCTAATGACCTTCAGAGCAGTAACTAATAAACATTTTTAAATGCAAACATCTCTCTGACATTACTAGTTTGAAAATGTTGTAGAAGATACGGAAACAATATAAAAGTGCCTAAAAGAAAAGTGACATGCACCAAGAAAGAAAGGGCAGCTCACTCTTGGACAGGTGTATGGGGCTGTTTCCTGGAGTACTGCAAGATGATGCCAACTGTACAGGGAATTCCCTTGTCAGAACCATCGGCAGTGACTGAGCACAGCCAACACCAAAGCTCTGGGTGTGATTGTTTCTAGTGAAATGAAGGGGCACGATGGCAGTCATAGATTCACTTCTCAGTGGAAGCAAATGAAACCCCTGCTTGAGGTACCTCTGTGAGCAGCTGGTTACACAGCAAGTGAACACGGGAAGGAGAGTTCCCTGTAGTCATGTGAAAAACCCCATAAAGCCAGTTTCCAGAAAAAACCCCCCAAACCCCACCACTGGGCAACACTGGAATAGCTGTTTGGCTACTGCACTGTTTGCTGGCCTAGGACAGCGATGTGGAAATACCATCAGCCCCAACAGCACAAAGAACTTTCAGATGATGCAGAAACAAAGAGAGAGATGCTGCTGCTGGGGCCAGGACAGACCGGTCACACTGGGCTTTGAACAGGAACCGCAAGTTTTATAGTAAAAAAGCCGCCGCATACTAGAGCTGTTTTATGTAAAATTTAATAGAATAAGCAGCTATTGCTTATGTTTGTATTTTTTGTGCTTTGATCTTTGTCCCTCCAAGCCAGTTTTTTTCTTGTTCTTATTCTTATTTTTCACGTTGTGAGTTTCATAATACCGGACTCCGACTTTCTTGGAGCGCTGCTGCCTCTCGGCTCGTCTCCTCTGCAAACACAAAACACATTAGCAAATCCCCAGCATCCAGAGCCTCGCTGTCTGCAACTCTCCAATGGTGTTCACTTTGCATTCCACACACGTTAAGTAAAATAAATCATTTCAAACAAAACGTTACTGATGTGACTCTGTATGGAACCCACACCCCCTGCTCTTAGGAGAGCGAGCTCCACTTCAGTCTTTACAGAAATAGCCAAGATATTATATTCTATTGCAAGATACAAGATGCAATCTGGTGTGCAATATAATATTATATTATATTGCAAGATACAAGATGCAATCTGGTGTGCATAGTCAGGTAAGAGGGGGGGTGACAGAAGTTGTCACAGAACATTTGTAACAATTCAGTTTTCATTCCCCTTCTGTTCATGCCCTAAGTCTCAAAGCTCTGTAGTGGCAACAGGCTCTTTAGTGATATCACCAAGGATAAAAAAGCCAGCTTCCTTCCCTGCTCAGCTGTACTATAGGAAAGCACACTTACTTCTTTGGATGTGAGTTTCTTACAAGGCTGTTTACCCAACTGGTCACCATCATCATCATCACCTTCCTCTTCTTTCTTTCTTTTCTTCTCTGGGCTGCCTGCAAACAGCAGAGATCATGCACTTGGTATCTTCCAGAACACTCATTTGTTTGAAGAACTTCAGGCTGAGGTCACCATCTCAGCTCCCCGAGCAACACATTCCCTTGGCTGTATTTAAGAGCTTCTACCAAAACAACATTAATGTTCCTCACAAGAGAATCACAGCTATTACTGTGAAAACTGCTCTGGAGAAGCAGGTTGCTCCAGCCCCATTCAAGTCCAGGAGAACTCCACAGTCCTGTCAGGACAGGGCTCTCCCACCTGACTGTGCCTTTACTCAAACTGACTACAACAACTGAAGCTGCAGTAAAATCCTACAGTCTGAAGTATTTCTGCTTTTGTAACATCCCCAACCCCATCCACTCCTTCCTGTAACACCCCAGGGGTGGGGAGCTGCTCTGGCTGCAGCCTGCCCAGAGCTCAGGCTGTCAGAACTCAACACTTGCCTTCACTGTATCTTCCCTCACCACAAGGGACATCTCCCATCACACAGACAACTGTTCTATAGGAAGGCAACACCAGGTTAGCAGCAGCCCTTGGGTCAGCTAAAAGGAGATTTAAGTAGTTTTAGGGGAAAAAAACTTGCACACAGGATCCACTGGACATTTCTCCCCTAATGCTATTTTTTTCTTCGGCTCATAGGATTTCCAAATGTAAATTAAGACCATCTACTAATCTTGTTTTACCTCTGTCTTCAGTTTCTTTGGGTTCTTCAGCCTTCTGCATGGATTTTGCAAACACTTTGTCACTCAGTGCCTTGGGGATTCTATGGAAGATAAAACCAGCAATAAAAGATTGCTGTTACACAAACAGTGACCACCTCTGAGAAGCCATCAGACTCCAGCAGATCCCAGTCCCCTGTCAGCATCAAAGCCAGTCTTTGCACCAGAATATTGCAATACCCTTTTTGCTGGAGTTACTGTGCTTGTGCCCTATCTGAGAGAGAAAATGTAGCACTTAAACCTTGAAATCTCAGTCCTCACAAGGCTGGTGGGTAAGCTTTCCTAAAACTGGGCCTGCTGGAAGAACCAGGATTCACTGCACATGCACAAAGACCCAGACATATCCAGCCTTGCTATTACCCCACATCAAGGAGAGATCCAAGGATGCAGTATTTTGATCCATGAAACCAAGATAATGCTGAATCTAATTCATAGTTTAAGAGGCAGCTTTCTAAAAGCGAGAACATTTTTCATTTGCTGGTAAATAGCAGCTCTTGGAATAATCTTTCAAAAACAAACTGCTACTTGGCCCAATTTCCAACCCTTAGAGCTAAGCTAGATCAGCTGTGGCAACTTGTGTGTGGCAGCACAGGGGAACTTGTCAAGCAAGTCAGAAATGGAGTCAAGCTACAGCAGAGCCTCATCAGCTCTTTTCCCCCTTGCAATGTACTGGAGAGATTCAGGTACCTTATTGCTGAGAATCTCTTGGCCTTGGCTTTATCCAAAAATTTTTTGTATTTTGCGATCTTGTCTTCCAAAGCCTTAAGAAGTGCTTTAGAGCTCTCCTGGGCATCTGGTGCAGCCACCTGCAATTCCTCCTCTCCTGGATCTTGATGTTGCTCATTCTCCTCTTTCTCCTCCTCCTCCTCCTGCTCCTCCTCTCCAGCGGAATCATTGTCTGTGTCATCAAAACCTGGCACATCCACAGGAACCAGGTCTTCTTCTGAGAACTGAGGTGCCACGTTAATCCTGCCAAAGTTCTGCCGAACGTGGGACATGAGCTGCCTGATTTCAGTGTTTGTGTTGTTCTCCTCTTCTGCTGGCTCCACATCTGATGCCACCAACTCAGAGATTTTCTCCTCAGTATTATGTAGGCTGGATGTCACAGATGCTTCCAACACAGGAGGCTGCAAGGAAGAGCAGGGTATATTACCCTCAAAGTCTGTCCCACCATCTCCAGGAACAACTTCCATTTTGTCTCTTTGGAAAAAGCCTAAGATGACAACGTGATTACTGACATTTCTGGTGCTCAGTAATGACTTAGACATCTCTGTAAAGAGCACTGCTACCTGATCCTCACCAAATTCAGGTGTCACCTGAACGACCATGCTTGGGCAGAGCCTGGGACATGCACTGCCCAAGTCTCATGGCACTCTGGGAAAAGCAGCAGTGAACACCATTAGGAAAATCAAGTATGTGGGAAGAGGAGGCACAAGCATCACATTCTTACCTGGGGACCTGGCTGACCTGGTTCTGGAAACGGGGGCTCCACAAAGAAAGGGATTCTGCCCCTCTGCCAGTCATTGAGAACCATCTTGCTCACAGTCTGCAAGTCAGGCTCACCACCCTGAGACAAAACAGGAACAGTTTATGTCCATGTCTGCAGGGCACACAGCCCTCCTATGCCCTGTGAACAACAGAAGCATTGCCATTTCCCATGCTCAGAACAGGCCACATGCTCCTCCAGCCCGCAAATGCAGGAAGCTGTTGCACCTTTAGCAGTTTTCCAGTCCTAGCAGCAAGTTTCTCAAGGAAGTCTTCTGGATCTGTCCAGGAATCAATTTTGTATGTCTTCCTGATGTACTCTGCTTTGGCTCTTTCCAGCACAGCACCAATATGGTCTTCGGGGCTCTTGATCTTCTCAACTTGAACCTGAAAAAGCAGAGAAGAGGATCAGTAAAGGATCACAGAAGAGGATCAACCCTCTGAGACCATGGCAGTGACAACCAGCAAAGCTTTCCAGCATGCAGTGCAGACACATACCACTCCCTTCAGCACAATGTCTGTCTCTGAGTCTCCTGATGGATAAACCACCCCGGGGCAGTCGATGAGAAAAATCCGCCGCATCAAGGTGATGTACTGCCACACCTGGAAGAGACCAGCAGCTCCCCATCAGCACCTTCCACGCAGTCCTTGCTTCATTTTTGAAGACCAGAGTCAGAGAAACAGAGCCTGACCCAGCATTTGGATCAGGAGAGCACAGACAGGGAGCGAGGGCAGCTGAGCATTCCCATGACAGCCCTGCAGTGTGGCAGAGTGGGAATTTGGGAATGCTGCCAGGGCAGTGCCTCAGAGCAGGGACTGTCCATCAGCCCCTCCTCAGGGTCACACAACGTGTGCAGTTCAGTGCAGAACTCGACAAGGTCATTAGGCTGATTTCACAGCAATTCTGCCTTGGACCACATTTGTATCTTTACCACAGGAAGCTCCTACCTTTGTTTCCCCTGCAATGGGGGCCACGCTGCACACCTTCTTGGACCGTAGGGTATTGATCACTGAGCTCTTGCCAACGTTGGGGTAACCAATGAATCCCACACTGATCTGCTTCTTGTCAGAGTGTAACTGGTGAGAAATAACACGTCCTTTGACATCTTGGAGTGAGGGACACAATTACCACTGCAGTCCTGAACCCCAAATGCTAACAAAGCAAAAGCCCACACACAGTAACCCCCCCAAACCAACCACAGATCCCCAAAATTGTTTTGTACCTTTCCAAACTGCCTTAGGAGCTGTATGAAAGCACCTTTGCCAAATGGGTTTGTGAGGCTGGCGTGGAAGGCGAGTGTTGGATACTCCTGGGAAAGGATAGCAACCCAACGCTTCTGGAGAGGCAAAGGGGACTGGGTTAGGGACCCAGGGCTGGAGAGTGACTCTGTGCTCAGACAGGAGCACACAGCATCTGCACTGGGCTCACAGCTGCAACTGGCCATGAGCATGGCTAGGGAAGAACCTTTGAAGCACTTCCCCAACCCAACAGCTAAAAGCCCTGAGTATTGTTTGTATAAAAGACAAACCATTTCCCAAAAACGCCTTCACTGCTAGCTAAAACTCATTAGTTTAATGACATAAAGCAAACCAGCTGGGGTGGATATGGATGTGAGGCAGACTAACATTTAGCACACGCTGGAGACAACAGCTGAACTGTTAAATCCAGACAGAGGAAGTAGGGAATTTGTGGCTGGCTTGTGTTGCTCAACTTGGCCAAACTTGGACAGATTTACATGGTAATTGTTACTTTTACTGCAGGCAAGCAGAGAACTCCCAGCGCCCCAGCTGCAGCACAGCCTTCCAGACCAGCATGGGGACTGGCACGGAGCTACAGCACAGCCACAACAGGAACAAACAAGGGCCACAGAACAACAGGCAGGACTGTGCTTACAGTGGCCCAGGTAGGAATGAGATCACATTTGTTCAGGACAAAAATGAGATGTTTCCAGTGCTTCTCCTTTTTAAGGTAGGATTCCACGTGAGGGGAGCGAGTGCCCATGGGATCCCGGGCGTCAAGAACTTGAACAACAACATCTGACGAGTCAATCACCTGAAAAATAAAACAATTCACACATAAGTAAAGGACTTTGCAGAAAGCAAGATATCTGTACCTCCCAAATGAAAACTAGTCATATTTGAAACTACATCATTAATTTAAACACCTTGTATCCTTCACAGACTGCTAGCTCCCCACAGCCCAGTGACGTTCAGACTAACATCCATTGATGCTCCACTCTCTTCTCTCCTAAATCCCCTCCAAATTCAGCCTGGACAGCTGAACGACTTTTATCCTGTTTTTATGCACCAGGGAAAGAAAACTCTACACCCAAATGGGAAAACTAAAGTGCTGCAGCACACAAACCCCCAGCATTCGTCATCCATTCAGCAACAACTCCCTTCTACCATTTCATAGTGGATCAGGGTATAAAGGATGTTTTCTGGACCAATATGAAACACACAGCCAAGCAGGAATCTGCTGTTAGTCCACGAAGCAACTACAGCAGGGAGCTGTCATTTTATGACTTGCTTCAAGCCAAGTGAACTTGTTTCACAGCTTTTTCCTGCAGTTTTGGCAGCTTCTTACTGAAATCTGTTTTGCTCAACCATTCCCAGTGCTTTTAGATCCAAATGAAAAGGTTTTAAGCTACATTCAGAAATTCAGAGCAAAAAGTTCAAGCAATTTCACACCTCAGAGTCACTGAGAGCACACAAACTGCTCATACCACCCCGATTCACTCAGTCTCCATTTCTCTGGCAGCCGTGGTGCCTCATGCAGAACTGAGGGTCAGAGCTCTCCCAAGACAACCCCATCAACATGCCAGATGTTTTTAGCCTAAAGAAACTTAAGGGAACAGGACTCTTTTACTTGTGGTGAAGACCCAGGAATCCAAGAGAAACTTACATCTTCACTCTGCCAGTCCTCTTCTAGATCATGTACTTTAAGAATGTTTTTCCCGTAGGACAAGAGCTCGAGAATCAAGCTCAGTCAGGCAGAGGCGTGGAAATTGAAATCTACTCTTTCTGAGTTCTTCTCATTGTTGCTGCACAGGATTTCATTGCTGTGCTGAAGCCCCTAACTGTGTAAAGGCTGACAGATGTGACTGCTGCAAATTCCAAGTGCCATTTACCTTGTAGAGCTCACCCCAGATTCTTTTGGACTGTCCTTTCTTAAAGATCTCCTCTTGTGCTTCATCCCTAGAAGACATCACCAGAAACATCAGCAACCACAGACACAGGGTCAGGATCTCATCTTAAGCCATTTGCAGACAAAAGAGGGGACAAAGCCCAAGCAACAGTTGGTATTTAGCCAAAATCCTACATTCAGCTAATCTCCTTTTCCTTCCTCCTCACACAGTAACAGCATTGATGCAGGTACCAGATAGTTCTTTAAAAACAAGGCTAGCTTTTCATACACGTAAACAATGAATCATTTTTCCTTTCCAGTCACCTTACACCAGTGTCCTCTGTCACCAGGTCTCGGTCCTTGCCCTGGTCGTAAGACTCTGTCGAGGCCTCAGCATTCTCCACCAGAGACTGCACATCACTTGCAGACAGATTTGGTCTTTTCCTTTGTGATTTGGGGCCAAACGTTGTTTCAAATGTTTCTGTGTCAAGAATGTGAACTCTGGAGGTCTGAGGAAAAACAGGTTGGTAAAAAAAAACAACCCCAAGCACGTTTTTTTTTCCCATCTCTCGTGACACGCAGGGAAGGAGCCCCAAGTTCAACACAGCCCTGGCAGCCCGTAACAAGTGACAGGCACTTCCCTAACAATGTTTGAGTTTTCCAGCTCAAGCTTTGAGAAACACAAGAGTGGATATTTAATAAGCAACAAAACATTCTCCCCTCGCCAACAAACCATGCTTCAGTTCTTCCACCATAAATGGTGTCAAATGCAATTACAACCACCATGATGAAAATGCAGCTGCTATCTTTGATCATTTCTTGTTTTTCTAACAAGAGCACAAATCTCGCCAAATTCTCAGATTTTTGTCAGGGATAATTACAATCAAAATTGTAGATTTTAAAGCCTGCAATGAAAGCCAGCTTGTCTTGGAACAGCAAACAATCCATCGCTGAAAGCAGCAATTTGTTTTTGTCATGCACGTTTTAGCGCAACTTTTTCCCTAATTTAAGTAACGTTCTTATGACACGAACTTAGAAAGTTTCCACATGACAAAATAGCTACCAATAGTCCAAAATAATGGTTTAGACACCGTGCAAAAACATGGCAATGACTAAAACTTGATGTACTAGAAACGAAGGCTGAATGAACAAGAATTTCTGATACAGGATAAAACACACGCATTTGAGTTCAAATTCATCCCGCAAGTGTCTGCAGGGTGAAGCAGCCTCAAGAAAGGCCCAGGAGCTGTTAGAGGCATTAGAACATCAGCTGGCACACTAACCTATCAGAAATCAGATCATAATATGAGAATATCATAACCTATCATAGAATCACAGAAGGATTGGGGCTGGAAGGGCCCTTAAACCCCAGCCAGTGCCACCCCCTGAGATGGGCAGGGTCGCCTTCCACTACCCCAGGGTGCTCCAAGCCCCATCCAACCTGGCCTTGGTCACTTCCAGGGATGGGGCAGCCACAGCTTCTCTGGGCAGCCTGTGCCAGGGCCTCTCTACCCTCACAGGGAAGAATTTTTGGGGTAATTTCCTAATGGAAAATGAGAATTTTTATTAAATAATATATCTTTCTTTGCCCTCACATTTGATGCCCACAGTGGCAGGCAATCAGAACCATCCTTCCACAAGGAATCTACTACTGCTGCCCTGCCCAAGGCTTCCAGAACCCAGTATTTCCCCAGACTGAGCAGAGACAGCAGAACTGTTCCCAGGTAAATCACTGTGTGCACACACCTGCACAGAGAGTGATACCCACATGTGGTTTGATCCGGTCGTAGAACAGGGACATGGGCAGCTTCTTCTGCTTCATGACCACCCTGTAAGGGTCCTTCATCACAGTCTCCATCTCCCCCTGGAATTTCTGCAGGGATGACTGCTTGATCACACGAGTATTTCCTGAGTGTAAAAAACAAACATCACACCTGGCCATTCCTGATCTTAGCTGCTCCAGCTGGGGACCCTAAATAAAACATGAACTCCATCTAGGAACAAAAATATCAGTGACAAACCCAAAGGGCTTTACTTGAGACCAAGCCCAAATAGGCAGCCAATGCCTTTCTTTCCCATCATTTCTAGGAAACTTTAAAAGTATCTCTAGGACAGCCATACACATGGGCAAACCACGGGGAATGTGCACAGGAGCCAAATAACCACCCTTAGGGGAGTGTGTGCAAAGCAAACCCCCAAAGCACAGGTACAGGCAAGGGGTGACAATGATGTCTTAGGATTTCAGCTTTTATATTCTTCACATGTTTGTAACCCTGCAGTTCTTTAGTGCAAAACTCCAAAGTCCACACACAGTGGGAGCTGCTGCTTCCCCATTTGGGGCAGACACAACAATTCCTCCCCAGGCCTGGCAATCAAGGACCCCTCACTGCCTCAGGCCTGAGAGATGGAAACAAAAGTGAGTTGGGGCAGCAAACTTGGGGTAAAGGACTTCATTACCTGGGGCTGTAATTGGGAGATGAACCCCCAATGTGCAAATGGCCCAAAGTGATCAAAGTGTGAACACCCGTGACCATTGTCCATTTTGGGTGTAACCCCTGGGGGGCTTTGTGTGCCCTAAATGTACCTGAAGGCCCTTCAATAAACAGAACTGCTTTTTATCCCCTGAATTCTGTCTGGCCTCTGTTTTTAGGTGGCTCCACAAGGCATCAACAACAGCAGGGGTCCCTCACCTTCCCTCTCAGCACCTGTCCCACACAGCTCTCAGACCACCATTCTCAAACAAACACCTTTAACACACAAAGTTCAATAGTTTTGAAGCTTGCTGAGTCTGGAAGCTGGACAAAGCTCACCAAACCATTTGATATTTGGTTCCACTCTTGCGACGGTGCCTGGTGCCACAGTTGACTGAAACTGCAGAGGTTTGATCACTTTGCCACGTTTGTTCCTAAGTGACAAATGAAGACACGTCAGTGCACAAAGGGCAGCACTGACCTCTCCAGCCCTTTTGTGTACCAGGGCAGAAGCAGGGACACAAAATGCAGAGAGACCCTTCACCTACAGCTGGTGTTGCCGTGCATTCCACAAGGGTGGGTTAATCCAAGCCTGAGTAGCAGCCATGGCAGTCACAGCCCTTGGTCTCACTCCAGCCTGGCCAGACCCTCCCTGCAGCTGCTTGTGTCACCCCAGGAAGGGCTCATGGGGCTGCAAAAAGCATCAAGGACCATTTTCTAGCAAATGCCACTGCGTTCTTGCAAGAAGCCTTTTAAGCAGTTCTGCCCACCAGCTCTGCAGGACTCACCCAGACAGGATTCTCACAAGGTGAGACCTGGTTTGAATACAGCAATATTTCAAAATCCCTCCTCCCCATCTGCTCTCCAAACCGTGGGAAATTTGACAAAACAAACTAAACATGCTGATGTGAAATAGGATTCTCAGAACTGCCATGGCACAGACATGGTGGGTGTTGCTCCCCTGCCAGCAATCCCTGAGTGTGGCACAGAGGGCAACAGGGGGACCCTCTGTGAAGATGCTGAGGAGAGCTGAAGCTCTTCAGGTATTTTGGGGGAAGCTCTGGAGCTATGCTGCTGGGGGAAATTCGGAAATTCTGTGTATTTTCGGTCTCATGACACTGCACGCAGATGCATCAAGTATTTCCCAGCTGTATCCCTGGTACACCGCTGGGCTGCTGAGAGCTCGGGATCAGGCTCCGCACCTCACGGGGTTACAGAGCACACGGCAGAGTGACACTGTGCCAGTATCGAGGCATTTTGTCGCCTGTCCCTGGCGCGGTCCTGCCCGGCCGGTACCGGGAACGCGGCCAAGCCACGACCCAGCTCCCCCGCGGGCCGAGCCGCGCTCACCTGCGCTCCTTCTGCCGGTACATGTTGAGGCGCCGGATGGTCGCTCGGTCCCGCATGTTGTTCCCTCCCTCGCCCCCGACGCGATCTGCGGAGACAAGAGAACATCATCCTCGGTCCGGTCCGGTCCGGCCTGGTCTGGCCCGGCCCGCGGCCCCGCCCGTACCGGGGTTGGTGCTGGCGCGGGAGGGGTTGATGGAGCAGCGGCCCTTGTAGCGCGGCTTCACCATGGTGCCGGTGGCGGTGGCAGTGCCGGTGCTGGTGGCGGTGGCAGTGCCGGTGCTGGTGGCGGCGGCGGTGGGGGGACAGGCCCGGAGCGCTCGGGACGGGCCGGGGACACGCGCGCGGCACTTCCGGCGCGCGGCAGTGTGTGACGCACTTCCGGGAGCCANCTGGTGGCAGCGGCGGTGGCGGGACAGGCCCGGAGCGCTCGGGACGGGCCGGGGACACGCGCGCGGCACTTCCGGCGCGCGGCAGTGTGTGACGCACTTCCGGGAGCCACCGCGCGGCGGCGCAGGCGCCATCTCCCGGCCCGGTTGTCACGGCAACGCGTGGGCTCGGCCCTCCCCGGCCCCGGGAGCCCCGGGGTCCCTTTGTGTCCCCCCGCGTTCCCCACGTTTGCCCGTGTCCCCCACGTGCCCCCGCGTTCCCCACGTGCCCCTATGTCCCGTGTCACTGCCCGTCTCCGGGGGTGGCGGTCCCGCCCCGGAGCGCTGCGGTCTGGCCGGGTCCGGCCCGGGGCCGCGGGGTGGTTCGAAGGCCCGGCGGGGGCGCTGGCACGGGAGCCCCCATTGTTTGGGAAATGGTGTTTGTTCACAGATGCATAATGGAAATAGTTCGGGAGAGCGGCGGGAACCCTCCCTGCCTGTCGCTGATGGATGGGGGCTGCTGGTGGGACACTGGGGCGGCCGGTGGGACACTGGGGCTCCTGGCGGGACACTTGAGCAGCTGGAGGGGCACTGGGGCTGCTGGAGGGACAGTGGGGCAGCCAGAGGGGCGCTGAGGCTGCTGGAGGGCACTGCCGCAGTAGAGGCTCAACCACAAGGCAGTGCTGGTGGGTGTTTACAGGCGCACCACGGTGTTCTTTCTGCGTTACTGGTAAAGAATTAAAAAAAAAAGCCCAATCACAACATTCTGTGTTTTTATGTGCATGTAAAGAATTGCATGGATGGCGCGCTAACGAACCGAATCTGTGCAAGCGCTGTGTCCAAAGTGTAAGCCCACATTCATGTTCCTGCCAGATTGTAATAGCAATTAGAAAGCTCCTCACCTAGGGGAAATGAACAAAGCTGAACAGAAACAGTGTTAATTGATAGCAGAGCTTGGGCTAGGGCCAAGCTCAGCACCTTGGGGAATACTTGTCCAAAACACAGCTCTGGCCCATCCTTCCTAAACACTTATTAGCAACAGAGCGTTCCCAGCCAGTGCAATGTCCTTCTGGTGCTGCTAATGCTCCTTTAAACCCAGAACAATAACAGAGCTGCTGGGATTTTGTTCTTTTAATGATTTTCAGCGTTTTGCTGTGAGGTGTAGAGTCCCTGCTGTACAAGGGAGCCATGATGAGTCAGGCCTTGGGACATGTTTTGTAAGACTGAGTCTGGAGTTGGAGGCTGTTTGGCTTAAGCCTACACGTTCTGGTTTTTCTCTTAATAGAATTATCTGCGCCTTGGGCATTGAAAAAGTACACATTGATGTGGGCATAAAAAATCAATTCCAAATTTTAGATAATTGTTTAAGCTATCGGACTTGAGGCTCATGTAGAAGAGTTTTCCCGGGACAAGTGTGTTTTCTATTAGAGTTGATATCAATCTGTCAGAAGAGCCTTTTGATTTTCAAAATTTTAGACTAAATAGTTGAGTAATGCTTTTGCTCTGCTCTCCCCAACTCTTTCTTCCTTTCCCTTAAGAAAACTCCCTCTTTATTGTTAGCAAGAGATCTTGGGGTGCAGCCAGAAAGTCGCCGTCTCTTTCTGTGAGAGAACAGCCCCAGCCAGCTTTGGGCAGGACGCTGTGGCAGGGAGAAGTTGTCTTGGGGATATCTCAGAGTTGGGTGCTGAATTCCCAGGCTGGAAGCATTGATGGGAGGGCTCAGGCCCTTTACCCTGCCATGCCCCACGCCCCCTTTGGGGTGGCCTACGAGCCTGGATTTTCTGTCATAGGAAAAGATCCTACTGATAATGTGTGGGACGTGCATTCCAACTGGCACCTTCCTGCGGCGCTTTCCTCGCTCTCACATATTCCCTGACCCAAATTCCATCACTGGGGCCAGCAGTTGGTGTTTAACTTGCAGCATCCCTGAGGCTGCAGCTGCTTATTGTGTATCTGATAACGTGTGAGTCAGATCGTTTGCCCCCGCTAAACTGATGTTTTGTTGTTCTATGACTCACAGCTTTTCCTTTGCTATCCCCCCCACCCATTTCAATCTTTAGCCTTTTCTCATTCTGTTACCATTGGCTGCAGCAGGACACTGCCACAACCAGCCAGGACACCAGGGTCACAGATCCTTGCCCATCGCCTCTGCTACGTGGCCTCAGCTCCTCAGCACCACTGCCCTGATCAGGGCTGAAACGAAATAATTTTGAGTTTTATGCGGCCTCATCTTTGTCAAAACCCAGTGAATGTGGTTACGTGATGCCATCAGAATGACTCATTCCCATAATTACATATGTTCTGAGGGGTTATTCCCATTGTATTATTAAAAACTAGTGATGTTGGATTCTTGGCAGGGACTGTCTTCCTTGTATGATCTACAGATTTTGTCAATTAAAGGAAGGAAAAGTAGATTTCCAAGAGTTCAGAACAAGACTGGACTTGCACTTGGAGCCCTTTTTCAGTGTGGTATTGAGCTCCACTGTTTTATTTAACAGGATAAAGCAGCACCAGCCATCTCCCTCTATTGCAGCAGTTCCCTGCGGAGCACAAGGCTGCAAGTGGATTTTGTAACTCATCTTTAAAATCAAAGCAGAAGATATTGTAGGCAGTTTATCACCACAGCAGCTTTCCCAGCTCAGTTCCTCAGGCATGGCTTCCCAGGGATACAGCTGCCAGGAGCAGGAGGTAAGGCTCCTTGGCAAAAGGCTCCAGGTGTGACAGCTCTTGAACAGGAAAAACAAAGTGATCCTGGGTTGTTCCCTTGGATATGGAGTCCCCAAAATGGTGACTGAAAGCAGCAGGGGAACTCGGGAGGGAGGAGAAAACTGAAGTCAAGGAAAAAGGCGAAAAGGTGTAAGAGGACTTTGGGAGCCCCGTGGCAGCGGGGTCGGGCCCTTGGGGCGCGTGGTGGGCTCAGGGCTGTGCAGGCTGCAGAGCCCTGGTTC
>WAAE01005966.1:96337-121478 GCA_013400495.1 Nicator chloris
AGGTGTAAGAGGACTTTGGGTGTGCGGTGGCAGGGGGGTAGGGCCCAGGGGGCGTGCGGTGGGCGAAGGGCTGGGAGGACTGCAGAGCCCTGGTTCACTCTGGGAACCTCTGGCAGCACTGCAGAGCCCTGGTTCACTCTGGGAACCTCTGCCAGCACTGCAGAGCCCTGGTTCACTCTGGGAACCTCTGCCAGCACTGCAGAGCCCTGGTTCACTCTGGGAACCTCTGGCAGCACTGCAGAGCCCTGGTTCTCTCTGGGAACCTCTGCCAGCACTGCAGAGCCGGTATTCAGCAGCGCTCTGGGAGCTCAGGCAGGCAAATGGGAATGTTCTCCTGTGGGTGGATTTGAGCAGCCATGGAAAGCAACTTCTGCCCTTACGGGCTGAGCTGCTCTGTGGCACAGGAGGGGCTGTGGCTGCTGAGGCCCTGGCAGTGCCTCAGGCACTGAAATAACAACAGACGACCTACCTGGCTGCCTCTTTTTTCCTGTTCTTCAAAAATCCTGGAAATTCCAGCAAGCAGCTCCATCCAAACTGTGGTTTGGCATTCAGTTGGGTGGGATGTATTACCTTGTACATAAATGCTGTCAGGGTGATTTATTTGTGGTGATTGATTAAATACACTGGTATTTCTGTAATTTTAATATAGATTTTTTAAATGTGATGCCTATCATGTCTCTGTGAAGTCTACTGACTTCATAAAACCTGTAAATATATATCTGAATTATCCCTTTTAGTATCCTCAGACAATGTAATCCAAACAATAGTTTTGGAGATAACCTGTTTCACTATCCTACTTTGTTTCCTTTAATCAAAGCTAAGATTTCTCCTGAGTGAGAAATCATTTAAACATAAACATGGGCTAAGGTGTATACATTACCTCCACCTCTCTGGGGGTGGGAAGTCAGTGAATTGCTGTGTGAGGAGTGTGTGTGCACACAGTGCATTGACTGTAGATGGTGAAAAATACAGATTTATGTTATCCAGAGAGGGTTAAGAATGTGATAGAACCAACGTGTGTTTGGTGACATTCATCTGCTTTAAGTTCCAAATCTCAGCAAATAAGAGAGAAATTTAACTGTTCCAAACCCACGGCTGCAAGCTGTCCATTATTCCTGGCCCTTTGTTCCCCCCATGGCATGGGATGTATTGCTCAAAAGCTGAGGAAAGGGACTAGAAACCATCCTGCAGATTCTGAGTTAATGGAATTCTGTCCAGCGAAAAACACCAGGTTGTTCAGCAGGGAAAATGAAGCTGTTTCCTGTGCAGTGCAGGTCCTGACAAAGGATCTCTCTGTCTGTCTGTCCATCCAGCAGTTGCTTCTCCTGTTCAGCATGAAGCTGATCAAAGCACAGGGTGAGGATACATGCAGGAGTGGGATCAGTGATGTTCCCATCCATGATCCACGTGGTTCCTTTGGCTCTCAGATGTAGGCAGAAGGCTCTCAGGAGAGGCTCACTGTGTCTTTGGACATTTGATTAGTTGGGTTTGACTCCACTTTTGGTGAATAAACAAATGAAGCTGGTTCAGCAAACCCATTTATTGATTTATTTGTTTAAAGACATGTATTTTACAGTGATGCCATGGAGACAACACCACCACAGGGTTATTTAGTGCATGGAAAGAGAGCATTCACGTGTGTGTGAGTTGAGGTGACATCACCCAGCTAAGGACATCTCAGCTTGGACTGGGGAGCTCAGTGTGCAGCTCACATTGGTCAAAAGCAAAATGTTCATAAATTCATAACTAAACCAGCTCTCTGGGAGTGGGAATAAGCACAATTCTTGAGCTGACTCGAAAAAAAATAAAATAAATTGGATTTATTTTTTATATTTTTTTTCTCCTAATTGTTCTAAAACAATTTAATTTTAAAATCACCCCTACTGAAAAATCTTGGATATTCTTAATATGCAACTTAAACTTCCTGTTGCCTTTGTCCCTTTTCCTTCCCATTTTGTTCTGAAAAAAAGGAAGAAAGTAGGGGAAAGGCTAAAACAGAAAGAAGTTTGTCAGTTTTTCTAATAATCCCTAGAGTTCTCTAAAATAGGTTCTGTTGATTTATTACATGCAGTTTAGTTTTGAAATAGTTGTGCTAATAGTGCCAGGAGTTGCTGTAGGGAATCAAGTCATTACCAGAGCCTCATGTAGAAAACTTTCCTAATGCATTCTCTTCTCCTTAATCCTCACTGAGAACTGGGGTAGGGCACCAGGAGGGAGGCACAGCGAGGGAGAGAGCTGAGCTTCACCAACGGGTGACTGGTGGGTGCTGGTAAAAGTGGAAGAGAAAATGATTCTGCTTACAAACAATGCCATGGCACAAACAAATACTTCTCTCACAGGCTAGAAAATAGAGCAAGACTGGATCATTCAGCTGGGAGGCTTTCAGAAATCATATGAACATGATCCGTAAACAACTTAAAGGATGACTTTTAAGAACCTCTTTCTCTCCCTGCTTGGTATGCTGGTCGTTTATCATTGTGCTGAAATGGAATCCCCTTTCAAAGATGTAACAGCTTCTTGTTTACTTAAACACAAAGTGGACGATAGGCTGAAAGGTTTTTCTGCCAGCAGAGCAGTCACGGAGAGCTTGGTACAGCTCTGGAGCCAAAACAACTGTGCAGCCTCCACATCCTGCACTGAGCCAAGCCAGCCCTGGGGTGGCTGCGTGAAGGGATTGGGGTGTCCTCTGTCCAGCTGAGTCCTCGGTGGTCACCACGAGCCACAGGACAGACCCAGGGCTGTGGGTGTGGGCAGGTGACCCCTCGGAGGGACAGGGCGCTGTCTCGCAGGCTACCCTGCACAAGTGCTGGCTCACTCTGCCCTCCAAAACCACAGAGCAGAGGGTGGGATGGAAGCACAGCGAAGATTGGAGTCACCAGGCTTAGGCTGGGGTGAGGTTTCCCCTGCCCTTTGCCCTGCCAGGGGAGTTGGAGCTCCAGCAGCACGTCCCTGATCCACCCTGGGCACGTCTCTGTGGGCCGTGGCACCGTCCCTCGAGACCAGAGAGCTTCTGCTGAGCTCTGGAGAAATGAAATGTGTCTCTACATGTTTATACAGAGAAAGCACATTTTAAAAATCGCAGGGCAGTGAGCGGTGAGACACGCTGTGACACGGCCGGGGGAAGAGCTCCCTGAGCAGGGCAGGCAGCGAACCACGCGTCCCACGCAGGGCTCCCAGGTCTGTCCTGCACAGTCCCTGTCCCCGTCCCTCTGCTCAGGCGTCAGCTCTCGCAGAGCGGGACAATCCAGGAAATCCCAGCCAGTGCGATGCAGACAAGTAGTTTCTACCCAATTTAAAAATGTGTTTCTCTTCTGCAGGACCTGAGCTGTGCCTTCCCCGTCCCGCCGGCCTCCCTCCTGCCGCACGCCGGGGTGGTGGCCGGCAGCGCGACCCGCTGTCCCCAGCCCGGGATTGTCCCGCCGCTGGGACTGCCTGAGAGGAGTCACAATGTTTCAGCAGCCTGTGGCTTGTTGTAAGCTCTCCTTTTCTCGCTCTGCTGTGTGTTAAGCGGATCCTTCAGTGGGGAATTGCTCGGGCTGCAGCTGGGGTCCCTCAGGCAGGACAGCCGACGGTGGCTGCGGTGCAGCTGGCAGCATTTGCTGGGGTTTTCTTAAAGCTTTGGTGAGTTTCCCTTCCACAAGTGAGTCTCTGTCCTGTGGGACACCAGCCTCCATAGGGGCCAAGGTATGAACCACACACTCAGGAAGCTGGTTGTCGTTTTCATTTTGTTTGGTTGGTGTTGTTTTTGGTTTTTTTTTTAATTTGAAATAATTCTTTGAAGCAGATTCAGGGCAGATACCACTGATCTCTTACCACAAACTTTTAACATGTATTCGCAATGATAAAGTCATACAGCTTAAAACACAAAATAAGGGGTGAGGGAAGAGAAAGAGGCCACTGCTGTGTGTGTCTGGGTCCCAGGTCAGGGAGAGTGGCCATGTGGGTTCAGTCTCATCCCCTTGCTGAGCGGGGCTGTGCTGGGCCCACGTGCCGGGGCTCCAGTTTGAGGCCTTTGATCATGAGATCAGTCCCATGTCTGGGTCCTTCACTGGCTTATGCTCCACCTCTCCTCCCTGCAGTGTCCCCACAGAGCCCTGGGGCTGTGTGCTTTGCCTCCGTGTGTGCTCCCACTCCTCAGCAGCATTCTTCCCCAGTCCTGGGCCGGGGGATGTGTGCAGCCTCCTTAAGTATTGTGTGTGTGGCCTCTGCCAGTCCGTGGGTCAGTCTGGAGTATATGTCTGTCTCTGGACACGTGTACATGGTGTAGCAGTGCTCTGTTCAATAAAGCTTTCATATACATAGCAGCAACGGAGTCTTGCCATCAGGTGACACACAGGGCCAGCTACTGGGCAGGGCTAGCGGCCGTCGCGGGCACCGTGGCCCCTCTCTGTTTGTTCTTCCTCTTCTTGGTGCCAGACTTCGTGTCTTTGGTGTCTTTCCTATTTCTATTCCCATTATCTTGCTTTCCTTGCTCTTCCTTTTTCTTCCTTTTCCCTGCAGTGAAGCAAAGGGGCAGCGTGAGGTGGAGCGAGGCGTCGGGGAACGGATCGGCCCTGTCCGCCTGCCCCAGCCCCACGGGTTAATTGCTGTGCATCCAGTCACTGCTCAGAGCCCTTTCCCCTCAGAACACTCAACACAGCTGCAATCCTTGTCCATTCTGTATCAAGAGAACCAAACCACCGTTCATCCTGAAGACACAAATTCCTGGGAAAAACCAGCCTAAGCATTCTGGTAGAGAAGACAACTCCCATCACAGCAGCACACAGGTGTGCACCCTTGGCTGCTCTCTGGCCGGGGAAGAAGCTAAAGCAGCTGAAACCTGTGGCACACATGGCAAGCTGTGCCAAGGATCACTCCCCTGGGGGGGCTGTGCCCCTTCCACCTGCAGCTCTTCCAAGTGCCATCACATCTGTTTCCCCTGCACCTCAGAGGAGTCAGGAGCTGCACAGAACATTTGTGACACTGGACAATTGGCTGACTCCTTGTGCCTGACCTCTACAGGGTGTGGGGAGGAATGGTGAGACCCCCTATTGATGCCTTAAGTTTGAGCTTTCATCTTTTTCAGATTCTGTGCTGCCCAGGGGTGCAGTTCTGAGCTCACATTCAGGGTCACTCAGCTCTCTGCACAGAGCAGGGAGACAAAAACCAAATCATGTCCCAGATGGAGACCCAGGACAACTGTCACAGGTTTTCAGGGCCAAAAGTACAAACAAGGGTGGGCTGAAGAGAGAAAACAAGGATGGGCCCTCATAATCTGAAGCTGTAATTGGACAATTAAACCCCAATATGCAAATGGACCAAAACTTATAAAAGTGTGAGACCTCGTGACTGTTTGTCCATTTTGTGCCCATTTTGGGTCCACCTTGGGTGTAGCCCTGGCCAGGCTCTTGTACTACCCAAGGTGTACCCTTAAAGGCCTTTTAATAAATACCTCTTTATTCTCTTAGCACTGTCCAGTCTGTGTTCCAGGTCAGCCTTCCCAAGGCATCAGCACCCCTGCTCACCTTCGGGGCACTGGTTCTTCTGCACCGTGCATCGCCGCACCTCTGTGGTTGCAGGGCACAGAGACACGTCCCCAGAGGGAGCCTGCAGAATCCGCCGTGTTCGGTCTTCATTGCCCTTCTTGAAGCCACAGAGCTTCCTTTTCTTGGTGCAGGGCCCCCACGGCCCCCACTCGCTCATTTCACATTGTGCTGCCAGATAAGAAGAGAGCCCAGCTGTAACTCCCGTTCCCGGGTTGCTGTGGGAACTGAGCTAGCTGGGATGGATAATAGCTCAGCCCAGGTAGCTTGTGCAGAAACCATAAACCTGAGACCATGGGAGGCAGGATATGGAAATTAGGATGCTATGGCATCATTCCAAAATAGGGCACGTCTCTGGGTCTGGTTCTCCATTGGTTTGAGACCTTTGACATATAAAGTCATGTCCCTATCCCCTGTTTGGGATTGGACCCCTGCCCCCAGGTAACCTTCTGTATTTTTAAGTTAGCCCTGCCCCCTTTGGATGCTGCCCGTCAGAGCATGGAGTCCCTGTGTTTGTTATTTTACCACCATTGAAGTTTATTTTTTGGGCACTCCATCATTCCCACCCCTCCATTTTCACCACGCTCCCCCGGCTGCACCGGACCTGGAGTCGCCGTCAGCCAGACTGCAATAGGTTGCCAGGTCAGGCCATCCCAGAGCCACCACTGCATCTCTCCCCCACCTGAGGCTGCAAGGGAGTTTGTGTTTCCCCAGCGGGTTCCTGAGTCCCCGAGCACCCCCTTCCTTGCCACACCACATCAGCTCTGGGTCACAGACCCTGTGGTGAACCACAGTTCACAAACCCCGGGGGCTGCTCCCCAGAGGGCTCTGCCCCACGAAGGGCTGCGCTGTCACCCCCTCGACACGGGTACCATGAGGGGTTCAGATCATCATCTGAACCCCCCTGCAGCACTACCCACGACCAGACATGCCCAGTTCAGGGCTGCTTACCAGGACTGCTGCACTCCATGGTGCCGTTGGCAGCAGCATAGCCTTCGGGGCATGTGACATAACATCTCCCTTTGTGCAAATACAAACCTTCCTTACATTTTGTGCAAAAGTTTCGACTGAAACAGGACTCACAGTTCTCTATTTTGCATTCTGGGGAAAAAAGAAAAAAAAAACAAAAACCAAAACAAACAAAAACCCAAAACAAAAACCAAACAAACAAAAACAAACAAAACAAAACAGAACAAAAAAACAAACACGAAAGCCATCATGTAGTCGGATGTGAACAAAAGACTCAAGAAGCTCCACACTGCAAATCAGAGCCCAGTCCTGGCTCCCAGGGGTCTCGCAGCAGCCAGGGCATGTCTCTGAGCATCCTGCCAGGCCTGGCTGTGCCACTCAGAAGTGAGTTTTCTTTGCACCGTTCCCTGTGCTGCAGCTCTCACAGCCAGCCAGCAGCAGCCACTGCCAGGACAGCATCAGGCAGGGTGGGAAAGTTTTGTGCTGGTGTTCAGCTGAGCATCAGTCAGCCAAAGGGGATGGTGCAAAGGATACAGTCCTGGCTCCAGCTACAGGATAGGCTGCATGGAAAGGGAGCTGGATGGAAACCTGGCCGTGAGGGTGCTGTGCATGGACCTGCCAGGGGAGTGATCGTGCGTTTCCACGTCCAGCTCTTTCTGGTGCTCTGGCTACAAGATGCAAGCCAAGGATTTCACTCAGAACTGCCTGAGTCTGGTGAGCAGTAGAGCAGGAAAATATGCACTAAATGCCTGAAAGGATCTCCCTCCTCCAAAAGGCTGCCAGTCTGGCAACCTATATAACAAAACTGCCCAGAGGTCCTGCAAGATCCCACGTCCACAGCATGCCTGTGCAGTGCTGAGCAGGGCTCTTTTCAGGCTGCCGTGCTCAGCCCTGCCTCACCCCTTCCATACAGCCACAGCACCTCCTGCACCTGAGCAGAGGCAGGTGCTGCCCTGCAGAGCACTGCCAGCTGCCCGTGCCCCGGCCCTCCCAGCCCACACTCACTGATGCACTTGTTCATGTCCGTATTGCGAAGGCCAAAGTATCCCAGTGGACAAGAAGGCAGGCAAATCCCAATTTGTCGGATATCGTTCCGCTCCAGAAGGATGAAGAGTTTGGGGGAGCACCTCAGGCACCCATTGAACTCAGAGCACAGGTCACAGCCTCTGGCACAGCCCTGACTCAGCTCGGTGCTGACTGGAAGAGCAGGAGAGAGGCAGTGGTTAGTGTCGGGCTCCGCAGGCACCAGCTGTGACCCCAAACCACTGGCACCACTGGCAGGAAGGGCAGGCACTGGGACAGAGCGAGGGCCAAGACACCGTGACCTCCTCCCTGATGGCCACAGCAGCCACAGCTGTGCCAAGCACAGGCGTGAGAGTCACAACAGTGGCTGTGCTGAGGAGCAGGACCCAGAAGCAGCCACCAGCTGTGCCCAGAGCCCCAGCACTGTCCACCCCAGCCCACTGCCTCCCCGCCCTGAGGCCCATGTGGGGCAGACACTAACGATGGGCACGTGCCCAGGGGTCCAGCACCTCCTGCTGCCTCCCCTTTTGGAGCTGGAGGTGCCTCCATGCCAAGGACCAGCGTGCATGGCCCTGGAGCAAAACTGTTCCACTAATTCCGTCCATGCTGCGTCCCAGGCTGGACCTCACTCTGACCCTGGCTATGTTAAACTTTCTCTGGCAGTCGGGAGGTGTCACTGCCCCCAAAATAGAGATGTGTTCTCAGCCCCTATATTCAGTCCAAGAAAAATACTCAATCCCATGTCTTGAGAGTTTTCTGCTTCTCATTATCGTATAAAATGCTGCTTGTTTTGAAACCAATCGCATTCTTTGCAGACTAGAATGCAGGTTATTTTTATTAGTTTATTATGCAAGCCATGTCCTTGTTTATAGAAAAGCTGTGTATTTAAAAGATGTATTCTTTTAAATACCATGTTTACTACACTTCAAAAACAAGTGCAGAGCAGCACAATGTTCACGTGTCAGGACTGGAGGTGAGAGAGCTGCCCTGTTCCCCCCAGCACGACCCAAGAGCCTGGCAGCCCCTGCTGCCTGCCCCAGCCCCATTGCCAGGGCGTGGGGCTGCTTCAGCCTTGCCAAGAGACACCGAAGGCAGGGGGGTCCTCAGCCCCAGCTGCCAGGAGGGTTCACCGGTCTGGGTTGGGACCCCCTTGGCACTGTGAGCCCTGGCCCCTGTACACAGAGACCCCCGGGGATCCTGCCCTGTGCCTCCCGCAGCGCGGGGCTCTGCACCCATGGCAAAGGTGTAAACTGGGCCCTCGCTGGAAACTGCCCTTTATAGCATTAGCCATGACGTCAGGTTTTCCTTCTTCTCCCAGGGCCCAGCAGTCCCAGTTTTAATGTAAAATCAATTTTCTATAATTCAATTTAAACCAGTTTTAATGTAAAACAGTTCCAGCATGAGCTTGCATAAAGGAGGGCGAACGCCCGTGGCTGCTCTTGTGCCAATTCAGCCTGGCTGCCCTGCACGAGCCCCACCAGGGACCCTCAGGGCTGGAGGCACAACTGACCCCCCTGTGACCTCAGGGGACACTGCAGCTCTGAGCCGTGGCAGGTCAGGGGACACGGGCGGTGGGACTGGGGGATCTCTGCAGGCTCTTGGGGCACCACAAGCCCTGCCCAGCTGCCTGTGTTGTAAACACATTCACACCAGCATGACCTTCATGGCATCACGAGAGGAAGGAGAGAAGAAAAGCATTTCATACATACTTCGTCTTTGCCTCTTGCCCTTCACCACTTTGCTGCTGCCTGTTAGATCCATCGAGCTTAGAAAAACCACCACCACAAGCAGTCCAAGCTGCATAGTAACTCTCCAGCGCTGCAGCCCCTCCGTCGTGGGGTGGTTGGGGGCGCGTGCTCCACAGCTGGGCTCTCTGCTGCCGCTAAATCGTCTCGGGTGGGATCAGAGCTGAGAGTCTGTGCACAGAGCCAGGTCTGGGACCACATCCACAAACTACAGCAGCACCAGCGGGCTTAGGTAGCAGGTAACATGGCTCTACCTTCATCCCTGTCAGGAGTGCAGGAGCTCGGCCCTAGTCCCATCGGGGGCTCGGCAGTGGGCGTTAGCTGCTCGCAGTTTCCAGGCACGCTGGCAGGAACTGCAAAAGAAGAGGAGAACAGGTTAACTTGGCAGGCAGCATCGCTCCCACAACGGATAGGGGCCAGCACAGGGGTTGTGGGGTGCACTGAGGGTGCTGGCAGATAGCAGCACCCGGAGTGGTGTGGGGAGAACTGGGCTCCAGCCTCATCCATAGGTCCCTGTTGCTAATAATCAGCACCCGCCAAAATGCTCAGCGCATCTTTGCCATCTGCCAGCGCTGCAAACAGTAGTTATAGCTGGAACTCGTTTAAAATAGAGCCAGACCCCTGGGCCACCCTCCCCAAGTGGCAGATGGCTGCTGTGGGTGCCAGGCACACAAGATGTTTCCCATCAAGTGGGCACCTCTGGGGCTGGTAGTCAAGCCAAGCAGAGAGCGAGCCTGCAGTCCCCAGCTAGGGCTGGGGCTGTCTGGGGACGGGGTGGGATCCTCCACGAGCTGCCCAAAATGCTGCATTTCTGCTCTGAGGGAATTTCCAAACCTCCCATCTCCCGTTCCCCGAAGCACAGGGCAGGGTCAGTGCTGCCTGCACAGGGCTGAGCGCGGGAGCTGCTCTGCCCCAGGCTCACTGGCAGAGACAGCCTGGTGTGGGGCAGAGAGCCCAGGGTGGGGCAGAGAGCTTGGTGTAGGACAGAGAAAATGGCATGGGGCAGACAGCTCGGCGTGGGGCAGAGAAAATGGCATGGGGCAGACAGCTCGGTGTGGGGCAGTGAGCCCAACGAGGGGCAGAGAGCCTGGCATGGGGCAGAGAGCTCAGCATGGGGCAGAGAGCTCAGCATGGGGCAGTGAGCCCAGTGTGGGGCAGTGAGCTCAGTGTGGGACAGTGAGCCCAGTGTGGGGCAGTGAGCCTGGCATGGGGCAGTGAGCTTGGCATGGGGCAGCGAGACCAATATGGGGCATTGAGCCCAATGTGGGGCAACGAGCACGGTGTGGGGCAGTGACCTTGGTGTAGGGCAGAGACCTTGGTGTAGGGCAGAGACCTTGGTGTAGGGCACTCAACTTGGTGTAGGACAGAGAGCTCAGCGTGGGGCAGAGACCTTGGTGTAGGGCACTCAACTTGGTGTAGGACAATGAGCTCGGCGTGGGGCAGAGACCTTGGTGTAGGGCACTCAACTTGGTGTAGGACAATGAGCTCGGCGTGGGGCAGAGACCTTGGTGTAGGGCAGAGAGCTCGGCGTGGGGCAGAGACCTTGGTGTAGGACAATGAGCTCGGCGTGGGGCAGAGGGCCTGGCTGTGAGGGCCACGTTGCCCTCACCAAGCTACGGCGCAGAGTGGCCCAACGGGCATGGCAGGACAGAGTGATGAGATGGCAACGCCAGCAGGACAGGCTGGGCAGCAAACCAATGGCTCTGCATCAGCTTCAGGAGAGAGAAGGGAAGCCCAGTTGCCCGACGGCCAGCCGGCACCCAGGACTCCACATGTACCACCCTCTCCTGAGAGTGCCCAAGCCCTTGCTCCAGCTGGCTGCTGACAGGGCATTTTCCCTGTAGTTTTCAAGTGGTTTTTCCCCGTGCCCGGTGTGAAGCAAGGGCAAGTTCCATGCTGCACCAAGAGATCTGGCACTGCCGAGCCGGGCCCCACTCCTCTCTGCAGCTGGCAGAGCACAGCCCTGCCAACGGCAGACATTGTGTTGGAATAAAGGCGACAACATTTGCTCTGTGAAGTCAAATGAAACAGAAAATTGTTTTAATCCCTTTATAACAACTGCGCAATCACCGATGCCCCAAACAACTGGTGGCGACAGTGCTGGAAGCGAGCCCGGCCTCAGCCTGGGATGGACTGGGTCCCCGGGGGACCGGTCCCCTCCCTGGCCCACCCTGGGTGGGGATCTGCCGAGAGCCACCGGCCCAAGCAGCCGCCCAGCTCCAGCGCACCTGAGGGCAGTTATGGGCACACAGCAGAACACCTGGCGGGAGGGGCTGCCCCAGCAGCGGGCGGGGGCTGGCAGCTGCTGCGGGGAGATGTGACCCGCGTCCCGCCCAGCCTTGTGGCAGCACATGGCACGGACGCTGAGCCGTGCCTGCTGTGGGCACCTCCCGGCAGCACCGGCTCACCTGTGCCGGCAGAGCTGGCGGCCACCGGGCTCTGTTCACATCGCCGCTGCCCCCCCGCCCTGGTGGTTCTGAACTTTTCACCGTGTCCCTGCTGCGACTGCCGGGGCAGGAGCCCAGCGCTCCCCATGTGCTTGTCGTTACAGCCCACGGCTGGTCCACAGGATTTTCAAATAAATAATTAGTCACTTGTGTAAACACCAACTTGTTCTGCACTTCCAAGCCTGTTTGCTGCAAGCTGCTTTATAAACACTGTCAAGTGCTTAAGCCGGGCTGCGGGAGTGTTTTTACGGAGCCGGGAGCTGTGCAGAGCGGGGATGCCCGCAGCTCATGCAGGGACCTGGGCGCGGCGCCTGCGGGCAGCGGGACAGGAGGGTCCCTCCGGACAGGTGGTGGGGTTTTTGTGGGATGACAGCCCATGCACAGCACGGCCGCAGCGCCCCGGGGATGCGAGCAGCCCCGTCAGTGCAGCACAGCCCAAGCTGTCCCCGAAGGAGCGCCGAGCGCCAGCGGCTCCGGGGGGACCGCGTTGCCGCCCGCTCCGGCGGCCCCTGGTTTTTAATTGCGGCGGCTCCGCGGGGGAAGCGCGTTCACAGGAAGCACACGCCGTGTTTACACAACACTCACAGTTTGGGCACGGTCTCCCGGCGTGGGGACAGCAGCAGGGATGGATGTCCGGAGCGAGCAAACACAGCCCCAGTGTGCCAAGAGCCAGCGTGAAGCTCGTGCCACCACCACGTACCCCAATTCTCGGGGCTCGGGCAGTCCAGGGCAGGGAAGTGCCATGGGAAACCTTGAGATCGCAGCACAAACCGAGCGAGCACACACTTTTTCCTCCTTGTTTCCTTGCTTTCTAGCCCAAAGAGAGCCTGGGCTTGGCCACAGCTGTTGCCTCAGCACAGAACGGCCACAGGCATTCTAGGTGCTGCAGGGGCAGGCAGATCACATATGATCCAAATCCCCCCATGAGCACCTGGGGGTCCGTGGTGAGCTCTTCCCACCCTCACTGCAGGATACGAGTTATGATTCTTTCTGTTACTGCAGCCATCAGTCAAGCTCAGGTTGCTACAAACAATTTCCAGTCTAAACATTAGCAGGATTTATGCCATTATCCCATCTACAGGAAGAATTTGGGGTAACCTGAATTGCTCTGAATTAATTTCTGGAGAGACCTGGCCCATGAATCTGAGATGGCACTAAGCCTTGTTTGCAATTCAATCAGGATAAATTGGTCCTTGGGAGCTCCAATACAAACCAGAAAATGTAAACCATCCAGATAATTTGCCATTAGTCCTCCTACACACAAGGTGAGAAAGACCAACACTATATCCCCGGGATATTTGAGACCTAATCCACAATAACTAAATTGCTGATATATTGCCTCTTGCTGAATGTACCAGGGATCCGAAATGTAAACAGGCTCTCCAAAGGTTTACTGAGCCTTGGAGAGAAGGACCAGATGCTGAAGGCAGGACAAACTCAGTTAGGAACGAACCCCTGGGAACTGCCAGGTTGCTGCCAACAGCCGGCTGGGCACCAGCTGTGAGGTGGGGAATTTGGGTTTCCAGGTCCTGGAGCTGGATAGGGAATTTGAATTTCCTCTTGGTAGTCAGCGAGGGGTGTGAATATGCACAAACTGGCTTCCTGCAGGAGTCATGATTTTGCAGGGTGTCACTCAGGTCAGTTTGGTCCCCCATCTGGGACCCCCACACCAGGGGACAGCACCCAGGACACAGCACCCCGAGGCCGTCCAGCTCCGGGACGTTGTGGGAGGCAGCAGCAGCTCCACGCCAGCTCATCCCCCAGCCTGGCTTTGTGGAGCTTTCAATAGGCCCCTCAAACACCAGTGATGGCACCTGGCTACCCATTGTCCCTGTTCCACGGGCACACAGGGATGTGCCCACAGGGCAGATTACCCACTGTCCCTGTTCCACAGGCACACAGGGATGTGCCCACGGGGCAGATTACCCACTGTCCCTGTTCCATGGGCACACAGGGATGTGCCCACACTGCAGATTACCCACTGTCCCTGTTCCACGGGCACACAGGGATGTGCCCACGCTGCAGATTACCCACTGTCCCTGTTCCACAGGCACACAGGGATGTGCCCACGCTGCAGATTACCCACTGTTCCTGTTCCACAGGCACACAGGGATGTGCCCACACTGCAGATTACCCACTGTCCCTGTTCCACGGGCACACAGGGATGTGCCCACGGGGCAGATTACCCACTGTCCCTGTTCCACGGGCACACAGGGATGTGCCCACGGGGCAGATTACCCACTGTCCATGTTCCACGGGCACACAGGGATGTGCCCACACTGCTGGTGCTCCCTCAGCCCACTGCCTGCTCTGCCTGCACCCTACTTCCATGCACTGGTGACCCCACGGCTGAGCTCCCTGCCTGCTCTGCCCGCCCTGCCATTGGAGGGAAGGGCTGAGGGGGTGGGTTTGGGCCCTCATTTTCTTTGGGAAAGTCCCTCTCTTCTGCTGTGCTGCCGAGGGCTGTTTTCCTGTCGGCTGGGGTAATGCTCCAGGGGCAGCACTGTGAAAGCCTCCGCAGTGGAAGGTCCCACCACGCTCGGCTCGGCCATCACAGCTGCCACAGGGTGTCTCACGTGCCTCTGGCAAACATCTCTGCACATGCACAGGCAGAGCCACTTTGTTCTGCCTAATCCTTGAAGCAATAAAAGACGGCTGCGTTAAGTCAAATTTCCGAACCAGAAGGTCTTCATTTGATATTAGATCCCAGTGCCAAGTTCTACAAAATCCCCAACCCATAAACTTCACTGAAAAAAAACAAAATAATAAAGCCCAATCTGGCAGCAGAGCTATCCACAGCATTGTTGAGGTCTGACTTCTTCCATTAGCTGCTGCCCTGCATTCCCCGGATCTGCGGAGCCGTGCCGTGGTGGGGAATACGCTGAGGAGAGGCTGCTGCTCTCATGGCCATCCCTCTGCCCTGGCCTGGCAGTGGGAGCTGCTCTGGGGGCCCTCAGCACCTCAGCCCCTGCAGCTCCAGCCCCCAGCTCCAGCCCAGGCTCCTCGCCCGCCTTGCACAGAGCCCCCACAGTAGCTGCTCCAGGAAACGCTGTGATCCTTAGTGCCACAGGCCTCCCTCCAGGAGCACTTGTGCTGCAGCGCTGTAAAACATCAGGAAATGTTTTACAGGGGGATTCCCATGGCCCTCATGCCAGCGCAGAGGCAGCACGCTGCTCTGGAGAAGGAGGAGGAGGCAGAGCCCTGAGGCAGGCTGCAGGATCCATGCCTGCTGCTTCTCCACAGAACCAGAGCAGCATCTGCAATTGCACTGGAAACCTCCTGGCAGGGACAGCTCTGTGCCTGGGGATCTGACTGCAGTCAGGGAGCAGCAATCCTGTGTCTGTTAGGTACAACTCAGGTGGGTTTGAGCCTCCTACAGATCAGTAACTCACCAGAACAGCACAACCAAATTTCAGACCAGGAAACAGAACAGCCCAATTTGGGGTAGCACAGATCAGGGCACCAAAAATCTGGCTCTTACCCCAAAAGGACTCCCCAAAGGCCCACTGCTGAGCAGGGACATGCTCAGCAGGTGCCCCAGGAGGCGTGGGGTGGACACACACCATGTCAGGTACAGCCCTGGGCGTGGGGAGCAGGGGGGTCTGGCACAAACTGGGAAACACCAGTGCTGAGGCTCATCCTACAAGTGCACACATTCAGCTCAAGACACAATTCCCCTCTTTTCTGTGGAAATGCAAGCAAACAAGGGCTTACAGCTCCTTCCACCACAGACCCTGCCTGCCAGCTTTGTAAACACAAATTTCCAGGCTCACAGGGGCCCGTGAGCCATGAGCTGCTGTGCTGAGCTGCAAAGGCAGAGCCAAGACCTGAAGCCCAGGGCAAAGCCCTGAGCAGCACCTGGGGCTTTCTGCTTGGCCATGTGCACAGGAACCATCTGCCAAGCGGGGCTTCCTGAAGGGATTCCCAGTGCTCTGGCTCTCCCAGACATCACTGCCTGGAAAAGCTGAGCCCTGCAGAGCCAGCAGTAGCACCAACTCCAGCAGCAGAGGAAAACAAACTGGGAAAAATAACCCACAGCCTCAGCTCTGGGCACGTGGCAGGATAGAGCAGGAGGGAGTGAGCAGGTAGCCAGGGTGTCCTCCAGACCAGATGCTGCTGCCAGCCTGGACTGAGCCCATCCAGACTCTGCCTCTTTGTGGGATGACAGCCCCCTGCAGCACTAGGACAGGGGGAGCACGTTCTGAGCTCTGCAGGCGTGGCAGTGCTGGGGTGCTTTGCAATGAAGGACATCCTGCAGCCAGCCCACGCCGCCCCACGCCCGTGAGCGTGTGAGGAAGCTGCAGCCCCAGAGGGTCTTGCTGGAGGCAGGTTGGTGGTGGGCATGACGGGAAACCTGTCGGTATTTGCCATGTCTTAGGCAAAGACAGGCACTTCCATGCTTGCCAAGACGGCAGGTCACCCTCATACCGCACAGCAGAGGGGTCTCTGCTGCCAGTGCCACCTGTCTCAGCTGCATGGTCCCCTCTGTCCCACTGCAGGGCTGTCCCCATAGGCCAGCAGGGTTGACCTGGCCCTCATCTCTGTTGCTCACCACAGTCCTAGCCTCCCACCCCAGGAAGAGCTGTGCCAGCTCACATCTAGCTCAGCTGATGGAAACGTGGGGTTTGTGCTCAGCTCAGCTGCTGCCTGCACACGGCGGCGTGGCCAGCTGGTTTTGGCTGTGCTCAGGGGATCACCGAGCTGGTTTTAGCTGTGCTCAGGGGATCACTGAGCTGGTTTTGGCCGTGCTCAGGGGATCACCGAGCTGGTTTTGGCCGTGCTCAGGGGATCACTGAGCTGGTTTTAGCCGTACTCAGGGGATCACCGAGCTGGTTTTAGCCGTACTCAGGGGATCACTGAGCTGGTTTTAGCCGTGCTCAGGGGATCACTGAGCTGGTTTTGGCTGTGCTCAGGGGATCANGCTCGGGGGTGCACTGAGCTGGTTTTAGCTGTGCTCAGGGGATCACAGAGCTGGTTTTGGCTGTGCTCAGGGGATCACAGAGCTGGTTTTAGCTGTGCTCAGGGGATCACTGAGCTGGTTTTAGCCGTGCTCAGGGGATCACTGAGCTGGTTTTGGTTGTGCTCAGGGGATCACAGCTGTTTTTGGCTGTGCTCAGGGGATCACGGAGCTGGTTTTGGCCGTGCTCAGGGGAGCACTGAGCGGGTTTTGGTTGTGCTCAGGGGATCACCGAGCCGGTTTTGGCCGTGCTCAGGGGATCACTGAGCTGGTTTTAGCTGTGCTCAGGGGATCACGGCCCCTGTATCTCCCCTGCACCCCGGCTCCTCCCTGCCGCGTCCCTCAGGGTGGTGCTGCTGCTCTCGCAGCGGCCGCGCAGGGGCCAGGGAGCTGATCCAGCTGAAACGAGCCTTTTTTCCAGGGTGGTTTCCAGGCATGTTGCAGCACTGGCATTCCCAGGCCCGCGGTGCTGCTGCCATCCTCCCACCCAGCCTGCACAGTCCTGGCCCCACAGGGGGGGAGTGGATGGAGTCAGGAGCTCACCCGCGCCGGGGTCACCAATGGACTTCAGACAAAATCACTCCAAAGGGAGAATCGCCCAGGCAGAGGTTTCAGTTTTGCAGTCCTTGTGGGATCTCAGCATAGACCTGGCACCCCAAACAGCACTGTAAGCACTGCCCCAAGTTCACAGACCTTCAGGGGACAGGATTTTTCCCGTGGGTACCCGCTGACCCCTGTGCAGCAGAGTGGAGGCTCCATGCGTGCCTTATCATGCAGCATCTTCTTCTGCCCTATTTTAATGCCTTTCACTGTAAGGTGCCTCTTTCAGCCCAAACTGAACACCCTTCCTCCGTGCCCAGGGCCGTTGAAGGGAACACACATGCCTGAGCCTACAGAACACTCCAGCAGCCCAGGGGTGACCAAGCCCCAGTCACCCCCACCCACATCTCACAGCACCTGGCTCCACCAGCACAGAGGACCGAGGATGAAGCCACCTGGGCCCGCGCCCTCGCTGGGGAGCCGTGTCCCAGCCTGGCTGCTGGAGCCCTCGCTGACCCACGGCAGCCAGCACCGGATCCAGCAGCACCTCCCCTGCACCTCAGCACCAGCTGCTCACACCACGTCTGATTATTGCCATAATCCCCATCAACTGCTTCTCCGCTGATCCCCCGTTCAGAACTCCGCCGAGCCCGTACTTACCCCGCGCTCTCCAAGCGCCTGCCGGGCCCCCATGGGTGCGTGGCAGGAGGCTCGGCTTGGGTGCAGCCCCAGCAGCAAATTAACTGTCCCGTCCTCCCATTGCCCCTGTCCCCGGGATCAGCGGGAGGGCAGCAGGGCACGGCCACCCGCGGCACCGGGGCCGGCGGGACCCCGCAGCTGGCCCGGAGCGGGCTCCGAGCTCCAGCGAGCCGATCGGTACCCCGAGCACCTCCCTGTGCCCCGTCCCCAGAGCGGGAGGGTAACACGGTGGCAGGGGACAGGCGGAGCAGCCCGGCTTCCCTGCGAGCCCCACGCACCCCGGGGAGGGGGGGAGGAAGGGGATCCCACTGATGGTGCTGCGATTTCGCACAGCGCTCATTGTCTGAACTCATTATCCACGTTGCACAAGGCAAACCCGCAGTCAGATGCTGACACGGCTCGCGTTCTTCATTAGCAGCCCGCATTGCAAAAGCTCCATCGACACAAACATGCATGCTGAAGCCCTTACCTTCAACTTGTCACTCCCTCATCACTGCGGAAAAGACTCTACTGGGTTCTCAGATTTAAAATACTACAAGAACAACTACAAAACTCCTCAGTTCCTCCAGAGAAAGTTACACACACGTCTCTGTCAAAAAAAATGAAAAATATATTCATGGCGAGTTCATGGAGAAGTCTGGTGCATTTGGATATTTTGGTCACTCGTTTTTTTAAAGCCGGTTTCTAAGGGGTCCCAGGTTTTGCACAGAGGAACAAACCCTTCTGCGATGTGCAGGATCTCAGCTGGCAAAGATCGCTCGGGCTAGTTCCTACTCCATCAGCCCACGCTGCTCCCTGCGTATGCAAAGCAGAAAGTATGTGATCATATCAGAGCAATTTGCACACTAATAAATCCTGGTCTCAAGCCGTAGACTCCGTCCCCATCCACCGGGCAGGGGCTTTTTATTATTATTATTACCAGAGTATCCAGCTTTGTAAAGGCATCCAGTGCAAACTCCTGCATGAGGGAATTCCACCCCACTAGTACCACCTCCTAAGACAATATCCAGCCAAAATATTGTGACTGTTGCAAAACCCGGACTGGAGCTGCACAAAGGACCTTCCAGCCTCGCATCCAGAGCCAACAGGGTCTCAGTAAATTACTGCAGAGTGACACACCATCGAGCTGTCTTTGTAGTCTTTTTTATTTATGACAGTTAATTCCGAGTTATTACTAACATTTTAGTGGTAAGTGGCATATGAAGTCATCAGCTGTCACAACTGCATCTGTTAATAAACATGTCAGATATTAAAAGCAGCTTATTATTCTCTGGAGGGGGGAAGGCATGAAGGCAAAGAGCTGAGAGCCTGGTTGTTTTTCCATTGCTGGCTGTGCAGCAGGAGGAAACACTCCTGCTCAGAAAACAGCACGGCTGCAGTGGGGCTGCCTGGGACACCTGCCCTCCAGCACATCTGAGCAGCCTGGGAGCTCTCCTCCCTGTGCTGCCCGCTCCCCTTCTGTCCTGCACCTGCACTCCAGGAGGGACACGGGACAGACCCCGCTTCGTGCAGGTGAGCAGGGGACATCAGTGCTCAGGCACCTTCCCTGAGCCCCACCATGCCCGGTGGGAGGAGCAGATCCTGCACGGGGCTCAGGTGGCAGCCAGGTGTTCCCAGGAGCCGTGCTGGACCCTGGCCCAGCGCTCCTGTACAAGCCATAGAGAGGAGTTGGTGGCCACCAGCCCCCTGAGGGCCAGCAGCCCTGGTGCCCAGCAATGACTGACCCTCGTCCTGGGTCTCACAGGGCTGATGTGATGCTCAAGGCCATGGGGCTCTGCCCAGAGCCCTGGTGCCCTGGCGAGTAGTGCCAGGGGTGTGTGCCAGGCTGCCAGGCAGCCCCTCGGCATGACGTGCCCGTGGACCTTGGCAGCCTCCTGGGGGACATTCCCCAAGCTTGCAGGGCTCTGAGCTGGAAGCCAGAGGACACAGGCTCTTTCAAACGATGTGACAAGCCCTGTGGTGGCTCCTGAATCCCTCCTGGATCCCCTGCTGGGGCCAGCTCAGTTCTGCTTCAACACTCTGCTGCCCATGAGCCCCCCTAGAAGGGAGGTCCCTGAGTATCCCTGACACTGCTGCCATGAGCCCTGGAGTGCTCCTGGGACTCAGAATGGACCCCACAGCCCTGAGGAAGAGGAGGGCAAGGGGATGGATACAGAACGTGGCATCGAGCAGCCCCCCAGACAGAGATTTGGAGATTTGGAGAGCCTCATGGATCCTTCATACACCTGCCACCTTCTCTGCTGTACACAGCGTTTGTGTGGGGGCAGCTGTGAACACAGAGGTGCAAAATAACCCAGACACAGGCAAGAGGGAAACCTCACCCTTTCTGCAGCTTCTCCTTCTGCTGTGTGTGTCAGTGCTCGTGTACATGGAAGTTTTATTCATCCTGAATTTTCCTTGGCACCTCGTTAAATGTGCCTCGTTTCCAATTTGTAAATGATGTCACTGAGATCTTTGCTATCTCACAGGAGTGTTGTGAATGTGTTCTGCTTGTTGGCAGATGCTGAGCAGTCGCTGCTGCAAGTCTCCATATCGAGGACCTTTTTCTATTTTTATTTAGAGCTTTTTTACTTTCTCTTCTAGGAAATTCTCAAGTACCATCAAATATCAGTGACAACGTTACTCCGTTTGACTGCATGAGTAAAAAAATCTGATGAAACCAAATCTGTATTTCATGCACATGGAACAGCCAAACCTCCTTTCTGCACTGGAGTGCTGCAGCCTCAGCTGACAGCTGTAGATCAAGTTTCTAACTGAGCAATAAAGCCCAAAGCCAGAGCTCTGTCCTGGCAATGCTGACAGAGCCAGATGCAGCAGCAGGGCTACCGGCACAGCAGTAACTAGCCAAGAGAGCAGTGTGTCTGCCTGCAGGCAAAGGGACCTGCTCACAGCTCCCTGGTGCCAGAGGTGTCATTGCAGAGGATGGGAAATCAAACCAAAACCTGCCTGAACGCCCTGCACAATAAATCCAGCACTAAGTCCTACATTTCTTCCCCCTCTGACAGGAGCTCATTTACAGGCTTGGTTTTCTTTAGCTAATAGCTGTTGAGGCTGATCCTATATTAATCACAAACAGGTTGTTTCTCTCCTGTATAAAAGGACATGAAAGTCCCCCTTTTAGCAGGATAAGATGCCAAGCCACTCCAGATTGGAAGCAGAGGGTTCCTGGACACCCACAGCAGGTTCCCTGGGCTCCTCTGGCTGGGACATGGGCACAGTGGCTCTGCACAAAGCTGAGGGGAGAACCCCACTCTGTTTTTGCATGGGAAGTGCCAATTTGCCCACATCCTCTAGCCCACCCTTAAAGTACGTGGTTCTCCTCTACATAAAAACCTGCAACACTTTGGTCCAATTTCATCCCTCTGTATTTCCTGCTTTGCAAAACCCTCTGCCTCCCTCGGAGAGGGGGAAGGTGTCTCCACGGGAGGCTGACCCTGCCCAGGGACTGTAGGGACAACCAGGAGCCATGTCCCTTGCCCCTGGTGCAGCTGAGGACAGGGGGGCTGTGGGTGCACCCAGGTCTGCACCAGGCAGATCCAGCACTGAGCACCACAGCTTCTTTCAGACCCACATTAACCCTACCAGTGCCTGCAAATTCCCAGCTGGCACAGAAGGTGCATTACTCATCCCTGGTGCCTCATCAGCCTTTGATAATATCTCAGCATAAGCAAAAAGCAGAAAAGACTCTCACAGAGAAAGCAGAAGGAAAGCGAGTATGTCCTGAAGTGTCTGTGACACTCCCAGACTGGACACGAGGGCTTTTCTGGTCTGCTGCTCCGAGGGTTCTCTGCTGCAGGATGACTGATAGCCCGGGAAATTGTTTGTAATAACACCCGAACCTCAGCAGCCCGAGCCTGAGGAGCACGGCTCTGCCAGTGCCTGCCCACTGCTCCGGCTGCGGGGCAGGGACTGCGCTCCCGGCAGGGGCCAGGCGCCGGGGGTCAGGCACAGGGGCACCGGCATCACGCCTTCTGTGGAGGGGAGAGCCAGAGGATGTGGAGCTGACTCCCTGATAGGATCGCCAGGCGTGCCTCTGCTTCCCCAGCAAGCCCGGGCTTCCATCCCGTCCGTGCTGCTGGCGGGGCCGCTGCCAGCCCGGCCCGTGCGGGGAGCGTCTCCCCCTGGGACTGTCCCCGGCTCGGCTGTCGCCCCGCACCGGGGCTGAGAGCCACACGCTGCAGAGCCATGCAGAATCCCCTCCGTGTGAAAGTCTCTGCAGGTGGCGGGAGAGCCAGACGTGTCATCCCACAGCTGGGGGGATGAGATGCCCCGCCCTGCCCCAGATGTGGTGCGGGCACAGCCGCTGCCTGCCCGCACCCCCGTGCCCTGTGGGCTGGTCAGGAGGGGTCCAGCAGGGCTGACCCGCTCTGGGCTTGCCATACCTGGGGCAGGGGTAGTTCCTGAGTGCCCCACCGGCTGCCTTGCTATTCAGACCCTTTTCTTGGGCCTGACGTCTTCTGGCACCTCGTCCGTGCAGTCTGGACGTTTCCCCTCTCCCCAAGGAGCAGCATTATGTGCATGTTGGGAAACACTCTTTTCCCATTTGCTCCGAAGGCCCTTTCCCCTGTTGTTTGAGGAATGCTGTTTGAATTAGCTGCACGGATTGCAAACAGACCCCGTTGTTTTCCTTTCCCAATGCAGGGAGGCTTCTGTTCTCTCTGGCCTGCTGGATTAACCAGGGGCCTTACACACTGACCTCTCTGCAGCTCAGGGAAGCTAATTTAATCCCAATATTGTTACAGATCACAGCAGGACGGATGTCACAGATTCCTTGAGGCAAACCAGCATGGAGTGCTGGCAGGGACAGCAGCACGCTGTGTTTGTAGAGGCAGGAGCTGCTGAAGTTTTTCTGTTAAATTCCTCTACAAAACTCGTGCAGCTGGGGAGGACAGCAGCACTGGGGAACAGGGGGATACCCTGAGCACAGAGATCCAACTGAGGAGATGTTCTGCCTGCATCCCCAGTGCCCCTGGCATGCCAGAGGGTGGAGGGTGGCTCTGAATGCTGGCAGAAGAGAAGGAGATGCAGACTCCCATCTCCTCGCTATTTCTTTCTCATACTCATTCTTTTGCCCTTGGTGCTTGCTCCTGAAAGTGGTCTGTGATGTGATGCTGAGCCTGGAAAAGGCATCAGCACCCTCACAGCAGGGCAATCCATATCCATCTCACTTAGATTTCCAGGGGGAGGATCTGCCTTCTCCTCTTGCATCACGGCTCTGCCTCCCCTGGCCCCACAGGTGGGGCTGAAACCATCGCTCTCCCAGCACAGCCAAGGAGGGTGTCCAGCCCCACAAGCAGGGCAGAGGGGTGCAGGAGCCACCAGGCTTTGGGGGGAAGCCCTGCCTCCCCCAGCATTGCTTGGGGGGGCTTTGATGTTTGGGAAAAATAAATTACTTTTGGGTGCTATTAAAGAGAAGTTTGAATGATGACACATCACAGGGCTGGGACTTCCAGCGTTTCTTGTAAGCTCCATCCAGAGCTGGAAGTGGAAGAGGCCACTGGCACAGCCAAGAGGACATGAAACCAAGAGCCTCTGCAGCAGGACTGGCTTTGTGAGTAGCTTGTGCCTCTCCAGGCATCTGCTCCCTCCCTCCTGCCTCTGCTGCTGCAGATGTCCCCCAGGACCATGGGGCAGAGTTTGAGGAGCACGGATGGGGCACCCAAGGGAGCCACAGCCCTGTGAGCCAGTCCTGGGAGACTGGGACAGGGATGGGAGCTGGGCATGCAGCCCCTGCTCGAGCCCATCCTTCTCTCAGCCATGATCAGCTCTTGGGAACATTCCTGCTGGATGACATTTCCCAAGGCATAGAGAGAGAAAAAAAAAAAAAAGGCACTTTTTTCCCAATATAAATTCTTGCAACATTACAAACCCCACACAATAGTTGTAAGCCCTGGAACGGCTGGGGGGAAAAAAGCNGTACAGTGTCAGTGGGTGGGAAGTGCCTGTCCGTGTGTCCTGACTCACAGTGGACATGTGTCCCCTGGGTACACCCTGGGCTGTGGGTGCANAAAAAAAAAAAAAAGGCACTTTTTTCCCAATATAAATTCTTGCAACATTACAAACCCCACACAATAGTTGTAAGCCCTGGAACGGCTGGGGGTAAAAAAGCTACAGTTCAACATGGAAATAGCACTGCCATCTCCAACTGGTGAGTCCCAGATGTGGGACATCATGTGTGACAAAGCCCCACAGGCAGGACGTACAGGAAGACTGTCATTGTTGTGAGCTCCCATCACTGTGTGGGGACAAGGCTGGTAACCTCGGGAGTCCCGTGGGTCACCTGCCACCACGAGAGCAGAGCCCTGCATCCTGGGCTGGCACTGGGAGTGACACCGAGCTCCCTGTTGGCCCAGCTGTGCCCATGGAGAAGAGGCTGCAGCAGAAGGGACCTGCAGCAGTTTGGGGACCCTGAGGTGATTTTGGGGTAGTTTGGGAATGCCCCAGGCATGAGCTGGAGGTTGCTGCTCATGCACAGGATGGATGCTGGTGCTCTGGGTTGTACTGACACAACACCAGTGGGTGGGAAGTGCCTGTCCATGTGTCCTGACTCACAGTGGACGTGTGTCCCCTAGGTACACCCTGGGCTGTGGGTGCACCCAGATCTGCACCAGGCAGATCCAGCACTGAGCACCACAGCTTCTTTCAGAGCCACATTAACCCTACCAGTGCCTGCAAATTCCCAGCTGGCACAGAAGGTGCATTGGTCCAGGAGCATCACTGCACTGAAGGCAGCTGAATAGATCAGCAGCAAACACGTGGAGGGGAACCTTGTGCAGCAAAAGCAGTAGTGATGTGCTCACTCTGCTGTATCCTGAGCCACTTGCAGAACACCTGTAATTACTTTAATTAAGCTTGGGATTCTGCCATGCCCGTGCTGAGGGCACATGTCTGCCCGTGCCCAGCCACCTTCTGCCATGCAGAACTTTCCAGCAGAGCCAGGAGCTTTGCTGGTGTGGATGGGAAGTGTCTACCTATCGTGTCTTAAGCCATGTAATTAATTGGATGCAGCGCTGAGCAAGGAGCTAATTCTGCCTGGGGGTTTGCACAGACATGGAGAAGAGGGAGGCCCAGCCCAGCACTGCAGGATGAGGCTGGGATGGAGGAGGCTGGGCAGGGAGCAAGGTCAGGCTCCCAGAGCCAGGGCAAGGGGAGGCCAAGGTGGGGAGGATGAGGAGTGAAAGGCTCCCTCGGCCATACAACTATGGCAGCTCTGCCCTTTCTCTTTCTGCCTTTTGCCCC
>WAAE01005966.1:121632-136241 GCA_013400495.1 Nicator chloris
CAGCCCCTGCTCGAGCCCATCCTTCCAGCCATGATCATCAGCTCTTGGGAACATTCCTGCTGGATGACATTTCCCAAGGCATAGAGAGAAAAAAAAAAAAAAAAGGCACTTTTTTCCCAATATAAATTCTTGCAACATTACAAACCCCACACAATAGTTGTAAGCCCTGGAACGGCTGGGGGTAAAAAAGCTACAGTTCAACATGGAAATAGCACTGCCATCTCCAACTGGTGAGTCCCAGATGTGGGACATCATGTGTGACAAAGCCCCACAGGCAGGACGTACAGGAAGACTGTCATTGTTGTGAGCTCCCATCACTGTGTGGGGACAAGGCTGGTAACCTCGGGAGTCCCGTGGGTCACCTGCCACCACGAGAGCAGAGCCCTGCATCCTGGGCTGGCACTGGGAGTGACACCGAGCTCCCTGTTGGCCCAGCTGTGCCCATGGAGAAGAGGCTGCAGCAGAAGGGACCTGCAGCAGTTTGGGGACCCTGAGGTGATTTTGGGGTAGTTTGGGAATGCCCCAGGCATGAGCTGGAGGTTGCTGCTCATGCACAGGATGGATGCTGGTGCTCTGGGTTGTACTGACACAGTACAGTGTCAGTGGGTGGGAAGTGCCTGTCCGTGTGTCCTGACTCACAGTGGACATGTGTCCCCTGGGTACACCCTGGGCTGTGGGTGCACCCAGATCTGCACCAGGCAGATCCAGCACTGAGCACCACAGCTTCTTTCAGACCCACATTAACCCTACCAGTGCCTGCAAATTCCCAGCTGGCACAGAAGGTGCATTGGTCCAGGAGCATCACTGCACTGAAGGCAGCTGAATAGATCAGCAGCAAACACGTGGAGGGGAACCTTGTGCAGCAAAAGCAGTAGTGATGTGCTCACTCTGCTGTATCCTGAGCCACTTGCAGAACACCTGTAATTACTTTAATTAAGCTTGGGATTCTGCCATGCCCGTGCTGAGGGCACATGTCTGCCCGTGCCCAGCCACCTTCTGCCATGCAGAACTTTCCAGCAGAGCCAGGAGCTTTGCTGGTGTGGATGGGAAGTGTCTACCTATCGTGTCTTAAGCCATGTAATTAATTGGATGCAGCGCTGAGCAAGGAGCTAATTCTGCCTGGGGGTTTGCACAGACATGGAGAAGAGGGAGGCCCAGCCCAGCACTGCAGGATGAGGCTGGGATGGAGGAGGCTGGGCAGGGAGCAAGGTCAGGCTCCCAGAGCCAGGGCAAGGGGAGGCCAAGGTGGGGAGGATGAGGAGTGAAAGGCTCCCTCAGCCATACAACTATGGCAGCTCTGCCCTTTCTCTTTCTGCCTTTTGCCCCCTTTCAGCTTCTGGATGCATTCATTCTGTGGGACCTGGAGGTGAGGCTGGCCCAGCCTGCAGCCCACAGCAGCACCCTGAATCACCTCACATCACCCCACATCACCCTGTATCCCCAGCCCTCGTTGCTGCCCATCACCCCCTGAGCCCCTGCACCTCCACCCCCAACAACCCCACACCACGGCACCAACACCAGACACTTTGGACACCCGTGCCTGCATTTGTATGTGTTTTAAATCCCTCCAGGACGACAGCATGAGGAAGAGACGGGTCAAGCCTGCCTTTTCCAGGAGGCACACCAATGCCAGCACAGGGCAGGACAAGCAGGAACACAGCCAGAGCAGCAGTGGGGCAGTGGAGCAGGAGGTAGGGTGGTCTCTCATGGTGCCTCTGCCCTGGGAGCTTTGGGGTTTCATTTCCAATTAAGTTTTTCATATGGTATCATTCAGAATTTTGATGGGAGATGAGGCTACTTTTGCCTAAGAGAGAACATACTTTCACTGCTGCGCCTGGCCCAGGAATGAGTTCTCCACTATTAAAATGTAATTTAATTTATCTCCATGGGTTTTGTGATGATTGGGATTTGTTCTAAGGAGACCTTTAAAGGAGAATTTTTGCATTATTGAATGTATGTGCTAGGAAGTTGAGTTCTGGCATCCTCTGATAACCAAATTTCTTTTCTATCCTCCACTATATCAATCATGATAAAAGCCCCTGCCAAAGCCCTAACTCAAGCCATGCTTCTGGCATATTGTGAAACAAATCAGGAGGGGAAAAAGGCAAAACCCACAAGATGCTCTAGTCTAGTATTTTTTAATGTAAGTTTCAAGGATATTGGTGGTTTACCTCATCAGGTAAGTATTTGTAACACAGCTGCTTTCCCAGGGTTAAACCAGGACCAAGTGGCTGCTGAAACTGCAACCCATTTGCTCTGACAGACCCCAAGTAGTTTAAAAATGAGTTTTCCTGAAGTCCGAGGCCTTATACATGCCAAGCAGTGGCACTGGTACCCTCCCAGCGAGGGCTGCAGGCTGAGCCCATTTTCCAGGGACTGGTCTGACAGACCCCCAGCTCCCACAGTTTCCCAGGGCCCCCCAAACACAGGAGACCCCACAGGGCTGTGGGCGAGCTCTGGGCACGGGGCAAGGGACCCTTGGCTCTTTGCCTCTTTGTGAGATTTCCTGCTTGCAAAGAGGAAGATGTCTTAATTTCACACCTTCTTTTTAGAAGAAAAAGAGAGAGTCTTAATTTTTTAGAGTCTTAATTTCATCGCTTCCCTGCCGCGTCAGCTTGTGGAGTGCAGCAACAGCAAACGGTGCTGTGGGAAGAGCTCCCTCCCCTGAGAGCATCTCCAGGGCACGGTGAGGGCTGAGGGAGGGGGGAGCCCAGGTGAGTTCAGCACCGAGGCTGGCATCACGGCCAGGACTGGCACACCGTGCTGGCACGGCCGGCGTGGCCGCGCTGGCCCAGGACAAGGTGCCTGTGTGGTCCCGGCTGCCGCTGGGAAAGCGGCTGCTCTGCTTTGCGTATAAGTCAAAACCTGGGAGCTACTGGTTCCAGACACTCCGTGCTTCAGCAGGCTGAAGTGGGAGAAGGGAGAGAGCTGCCAGAGCCAGCTGGTCTCCGCTCCAGGAGCTGATGGAGGATTAGCCCAGCAGCACGTCTTTACAAATTGTCGGTTCCCAGAGTACACAGAGCCAGGCTCTGAGGATTGAGTGTCTCAGCACAGAGGCAAAGGCAAAGACTTTGGGAACCTGATAGCACTTTCCACCCAGACACAGAGGCGTGTGGACCCCGGCCTCCTGTGGCCCCCACAGAGCCCTGCCTGTCCCACAGCAGCTCAGCCTTGCCAAACGCAGCCTTGGGGCTGGTGGCTCGGAGCAGGCTCCTGCCTGCAGCCCCGCCGAGCCTCTCCCTCTCCAGACTGGTGCCCCACAAACCAGACAGGGTTTGTAAAGTCACCACAGGTCCCTCCTGGGATGTTCTGGAACACAGAAACCCATTGCCTGCTCTCCAGTGCCCGCTGCCACTCTCCTGCAAAAGGCTGGGGCCTCCCCACCGTCTGCCCGGTCACGCACGGTGGCAGAGCTGGAAGCTCTCGCTACTTGTTTCACGGGAACTTCTGACATTTCAAAAATTGTTTTCATTCTGGCTTGGAATGAAGACAAATATTTCAGAAATTTCCTGGATAACATAACGTTTAAAATATCCTCCAAACTAAAATAGAAGTGTTGGGCTATCTCAGCTCTTGCATTATGTCATATCATGCCAGCTCACAGTACGCTATGCAGAGTCACAGATGACTTCTCATGAGATATAAACAAAAATACAAATAATGTCAGCAAGGGAGGAGAAATGAAATGCTGAAATGACAAATTCTCTAAAACTACTTTTTTCCCCCCTCGTCCAAATTAATTCTCCATGGGAAATGGCTTGGATTTTTTTAAAAGAGCACAGTCTGGCCAAAGCAGCGCTGCTGTTCTCTGGACCAGGAGGAACGTGATGCCGGCGCTCCCCTGCAGCCCGTCCAGCCGCAGTCCAGCAGCGCTGCTCCCGCAGCCGGGCTGCTCCGGAATGTCCCGGTGTCCCTGCCCCCGTCTCCCTGGCCGCGCTTGAGCCCTTATCGTGTTTGTCGCAAGCCAAGGGCCGGCGAGCTCCCGGCGCTCGGGGCCCGGCCGTGCGCAGCGCGGACCCCGCGGGGCGCGGCGTTAGCGGCGCCGAGCAGCGGCTCCGTGCAGGAGGTTCCGTGGTCCCGCTCTGCCCGGTGCCGTGGCACGGCGCTTACCTGGCTCAGCTCTGCTCGGCCGGGGCTGGCTCCTGCCCTCCCTGCGCCCCGCACATCGCCCGCCCAGGCGGCCGCTCAGCGCCGCGGCGGCTGCCCCGAGCCGGGGCTCCGCGCCGGGCAGACCTCCGGGCGCCGGCTGGCACCCATCCCCCTGCCTGCCCCGTGCCTCTCCAGAAAGGCACTGCTGGGAAGGAGGGCCGGGGCTCATGTCTCCGGTGCTGTATCCACCCCTTCCCACCCTCTTGGGGTTCGGTCCTGCCAGTTCCACTTGTGGGCTGTCCTCACCACTTTGGGCCTTTCTACCGCTCCCCTTCTTGTGGCTCTGGATGTCACCACAGACACGCTTTTATGAGAGTGGGCTTGTGCAAGGCTTGTATAAAGTGTTCTCAGAAATACGAGGTCCTGTCATTTGTAAAACTAATAAAAATGTCCAATAATTTTTACAAGGGAAAAATGAGTCATTGGATGGCACATTTCTCATTACTGGCATTTTACAATTAAAATGAGCATCTATTGAATCAATCCAAAGCTCTTATTGTTAGCAGACACTAATAACTTCCTGAGCTATTGAAGATACTTTTTTTCTGAAGAAACATGACCCTTTGCCACGGCATTTCTCGTTGAGAGTGGTATCCAGCTGAGACCAGCTCTGCTCAGCTCCTGCTGGAGGGTTTTCAAACACATCCTGATGAGACTGGTGGCTATAACTGGGTGGGAAATTGTTTTTAAGCCCTCAAAAATGTTCAAGATTTCAAAATTTTTCCCGCTCCACATGGGGACGAAACCAGAATTGTTCAACATTTTTACCAAAAAAATAAAGGAGTCCTCATGGAAACCATCTCCGGAATAGCCAATAGCCATAGGTCACGCTGAGCCGCTGGAGCAGGGGCTGCGGTGGCTCAGACCGCCGTGCTGGTGGCTCTGCTGGCATCAGCCGACTTCTGCTCCCAGGGTGGGACACCCATCCCGGACCTCACGACCTTTTCTGGTGAAAAATTAATTCATTGAAACTTTCCCGGTTTCACTGCAGCCGTTGGCTGTGCGTGGCCACAATCTGCCCCACGCAGAACGAGCCAGGCCAGCAGAGCGGAGGCATCACCACCTCCAGCCTTTGGAAGACCAAGGATTTTGCAGCTGCCTGTGTTTTAAGGACGGTATATACAGTCAGTGCCTAATTTTCATCAGGCACTAAGCCCATCTGCTGCTGCTGTCTGAAGATCAGCCTCCCTCCAGATGCCTCAGGATGGATCCTGGTCACCAGAGTCATCACCTGCTCTTGGAAATGGACACCCAGATGGAACAGAAGGTGTGATCTGAGGAGGATTCAATGAGAAGAAGCCCCACAGAGGCACAGGGAGACTCTGGGTGCTCTCAACAGCCCTTCCTTGTCCATGGGGGCTCATTTCAGCCTCAGGAGACAAGACCAAGAAGAGCCAGTCTGACTGCAGGATTTGTTTCTCAAAGTTACTCCAGATGAAGCAAAAGAGATCAAAATGCAAACCCCATTTATTGCCTTAAGCAGAGATGTCCAGGGAAAGCTCCCACTGCAGGATTCAGCAGAGGAGCTCCAGGTTGCTGTCTGGTTTTAGGAGTGCTCTTTTTCTGTGTGCAATCACCTGTACATCCTCAAGGCAGAGTAGGAAGGCCTTCCCCTGCCATGACCCCAGAGAAGAGAAGCCAAATTGTCCCATGTGCCCAGTGAATACAGAGAGTTTCTGAATGTGAATGGACATCCTTCCATTCTCTGGCCCCAGAGGGCCCCAGGCAGCCAGGCTTCTGTCACTTGTGGGGAGATTCAGTTCCTATTTGTACTATCAAACACGTGCAGAGCTTATGAAAAACTGCCACGAAATCCCACTGCACAGCAGTAACAATCCTGGCTTCTAAACACTGAGTGCCCTGCCAAAGGGCTGGCAAACCCAGAGCCTGCTGGGTGGAGGCATCCAGATGCCACATGTGCCTCAACAGATCCTCTTGGTGCAGGTCTGCAGGAGCCCAGCCCCAGCCCAGCCTCCCCATAAGCCAGCTCTTTTCCAGAAATGAACACCTGCAGGACATACACGATGGAGACTTTGCTCTGTCTTGGCTGGAGGAGTCCTTACTTGCATGGAGCAGAGGGCTGGAGCTTGGTTTTTCTGGTTGAGCAGTTCAATTGGGCACAACAGAAGGATGCCAGGCTCTGCTCCCTGAGCACCACACGTGGGACTCTCCTGTCCCCATCCTCCCCACGGCTCTCTGGAAGGGCTGGCTCTGCCTCTTGGGAAAGCACCATGGGAGTAGGGATGCTGATGCAGGGCCCAGATGCTGGGGAGAAGCAGATGAGGCTGTTTTCCATTCTCTGTTGTTGTGCAATGGCCCCAGTGCTGGAGACACTTCCCACTCTTCCTTTGCTACTGAGCATGGGGGTTGGAACCACAATATGTATTGTCATTTATAAGCTCTGTAGGACCCTCCTGGGACCTACATGCATAAATCTTGGGTTTGCTTTAGCATTCCTTTTGCCTCTTGCATCCTTGCAGCACAGCTTCTGCCTGTCCTGCCCGTCTGCAAGCCTGAGCTTTGCAGAATCTGGAGTCCTGTTCCCAAGAACCTCGGTCTGTGCTGCTGCCATGCTCATCTGCTCTTGCTCCAAAGGGAGAGCCTTGGGAACGAGCTGCTAATGCAGCTTGGCCAGGCCACAGTCCTGCTGTGGCTGCCAGGTGCCTGAGCACAGCACACACAGCGGGCATTGCCGGCAGCTGGCAAAAATGCCAGGAACTTCCCTTTATGGCTCTGTATTGCCTGTTAAATTTTTATGGGATTCCCTCAGCACCCAAGAGCCGGGTCACTGGGAAAGCCGAGGGGGAAGACCTGCTGCCCGGAGGGGACAGGGCTGGGGACTGCCTGGCTTCCTGGTGCCCAGGGCAAGGGCTGCCCGTGCTGGGGCCATCAGCCCGGCCAGCTTCCCGGCCACCCACCCGCTGCACGGACAGCTCCCAGGTGCCGCGGCGGGCTGCCGACCCCCTGCTCCCCGGGGGCTGCCGTGTGCCCGGCCGGCAGTGAATTTGGCGTCCCCGTCGCAGGGACTCATCGGCTGATGTCGCAGGATTTCCTCCCCCCGCCGGGAGCGCACAATAGCGGGGACAGGCTGCTCCGCAGACACCCTAATCCCTTGGCGATTGTGCCGCGTTTCGGGGGGTGACAATGGCTCAATGAAGGTTTGCAAGGTTAGCAGGATCGTTAATCCTTACAGAAGAAAAATGTGACAATTACTCAATGCCGTGGCCGGGAGCTTTTGTGCGGCCCTTCTGGGCAGTGTCTCATCCACAGGCGCTGCCCGGGCACCTGCGACAAGAGGGGACTGCAGCCGGGGCTGCCACATGTCTGCCCAGCTTGGCTCGGCTTCTGCTCCTCCCTTGGAATTCCCATTCGAGAGAAGGAGTTTCTGCCATCACCAAGTGAAAGCACAACCCTGTCCATGGCCAGAGCACAGGTGGCTCTGGGGAGCAACAGAGCTTTTTGTTGTCTCAGCTTCCAGAAAATCGGGTGTCTCTTACAATTCAGAAGTGCTGCAGAAGAAATGCAGCTGAGGAGCTGCTGCGAGAAGGCGTGGAGGGCACACGCCTACCACGCTGCTCTGGGGGCACGGTGGAGAACGTGCTCCAAGCAGGGCCCGGAGAGCTGCAGAGGAGGGGGCAGCTGGAGGGAGGGGGGCTTTGGAGGGGCTGGGGCCGCGGGCGGGAAGAGGAGAACAGCAGAACCTTGGTCACAGGACAGTGATCCCAAGGGTTTGTGATGACACCATCCAGAGGGAGGGGAGGGGAGGGAGCCTCTGTCCTGCAGAGCAGACCTGCCCCATGGTCCCGGCGTCCCGGGCTGTGGGCTCGGTGGGGTAGGGAGAACCCTCAGCTGGGAGCCTGCGACAGCTGCCGGGGGCTGGAAGGGACGTGCGAGAGCAATTGTGTCAGTGCAGAGCCTCGGCCGCTTCCGCAGGACGCTTCTTCTGGCATCAGGGAGTCGCCGGGAGGTGGAGGAATGAAACACCCTCGGCGCTGCCAGCCCAGCTTGTGTGCGGAGAGCTGTGACAGCCATCCCGGGATTTCTCTGGCTGCAGCGACTGAGGCAAGGGAAGGAAGGGATAAAGCACTGAGATCACAGACGAGATCCCGCCTGCTCGCCCAGAGGCAGGCGCAACACCACTGCGCTCCCCGCCAACCTGCTCCCGGCGGCGCTGGCGAAAGTGCCGCCGTGCTGTCCCCGCCTGACCCCGCGGAACGCGGAGCACCGGCAGCCACGGGCGGCGGGGACAGCCGGGCATGGCCGGCGCCGCCGGGGACCCCGCAGCCGTGCCTGGTGCTCCAGCCAGGCTGGGGCAACATCTCGGCCTGGACAGAGGTGAGCACCTCTCCAGGTGTGCCCTGCGTGAGGCCGGCAGCCTGCAGCCCGTCGCGGCTCCCCTCGGCTGTCTGCACGGCTGCGAGATCATCCAAGCAGCCCCTCGGGGAGAGGGCAGCTGCCAGAAGGCAGACCCAGATCCCCGCGCGGCTCCCGAGAAGCTCGGGGCGGCTTTCCCTCACCTGTTCCTCCCCTCCCTCCTGTTCCTGGCCACGACCAGGGCACATCGGGCGGGTCAAGAGGCCACGGGCGGCGGGGCAGCAGGGCGGGCTGTCCCCGGTGCTGGCCGTGAGCACCCTCCTCGGTGGGCGAGCAGCCGCCCCAGTGTCCCCACAGCCCGGTTCTCACGGCAGCGTGCGTGTGTGCGCTCGCCTGGGTGTGTCGAGGCCATCGCGGCTCGGCGGAGTTCAGGCACTGCAGGCGGAGAGCGCAAATCTGCCTCCGATTAAATCGGCCCTTTGTAATATAACCTATATGAGCCTGCACTTAACACCCATCGTCGTGAGGAAAGCCCAGGCTCTCTTCCAGCCGGTTGGGCTGCGTGCCTCCGGGGCAGATCTCCCAGGGACACGAAACTGCCGGGGCAGGAACTTGGATGCATTTCTGTGCGGATTCTTCCCCCTTCTAGAGAGGCACAATGGGGCTTTGCATGAGTGATACAAACATGCCAGTTGTACTTAAGGTTGACAAATAATGTAAACCACACAATCTGGTTTGAGGGAAACGACTTCACCACAATTTATTTTAGTGCTTTAAACATCACGCCAAACTCTGTAGTGAATTGCTAAATTAATGCCGGGCTGCCATCTAAATAGACATCTTCAGATCACAAGCATGTTATAGGGGGAATGGTTTCCTTTGAAATGGTTCCCACAGCTTAAAGGCTGCACAGAGAAAAAATGTGCCCAGGATTCAATTGCTGCCAACATGTGGTGGCCACATTTCTCCACTGCTATTGGCCAAGATGCACAGGAAAGCTGAGGAAGCATCATCTGAGGTGGAGAGATAAACTGGTGATTGCAGGGAGACAGGGAATGCCATAAGCAGCTCACTCTGAGGAAACGGGTAAAGCAAAAATCCTCTGTTCCAAGCTTTTCGCCTGGAAAAATGTGCCCTGCCCAGGAAGGCATCTGGTTGTCCCCATCACACATTTTCTCAGCTGCTTGGGATGCAGCAGAGCCCAACAAAAGCACAGTGGATGTGTCCTCCGCTCTTGGTTTTACATTGGTGCCTTGGCTGATGTTCTCCACACTGCTGCACTCTGCTCCCTGGGCTGCTGGCACCAGTGGCAACTTCCCTGTGCTGACAGCCATGTCCTGCATCTCCTGACACAGAAGCCTGCCAGATCCCCTTGGCACGGGGAGCCGCAGTTCCGGGGCCAGTGCTCCCCACAGGTGTCAGGGAAAGGGACAAATGGGACCATGACGTCTTCCTTCCAGCTGGAGGAGCTGGGGAGGTTCATGGTGGGTGCTCAAACCCCACGTGGGCTTCACATCTGCACTTCAAACTGGAGCTACCCCAGCACCCATTGACCAAGTGTGGACGAAGGATGAGGAGGCAAATGAGAGGGAAGGGAGCAGTCATTTGGCCACTGTTCCCACCCTGGCAAGTTGGGGCTGGTTTCCCCATCACCAGCCTGAAGTCCATCGTCCATGATTTCGTGGCTCAGTTGCTCTTTCCCCTTATGGTTTCCTTCAGCTGAGCTGGAGGAAGAATAAAGAAACGTCTCTCTGGGCCCCAACCTCTTACAGGGCTCATAAATATGTCTCTGCTTAAAAACTCAAGGATTAATTAACTCATGAGTATCTCCTAACCAAAGTTCTGGGAAAGAGCACCCTCCTGCGTGGGAGGCAGCACATCTGCGGGAGCTTTCCCCGGGGCCTCTCCCCTTTCCACAGACGCCTGACCGGGACGGACCCCGAGCCAAGCAGTGCCCACCAAGTGGGGTCCTGGCCTGGCAGCGCCACTGCCTGCCAGCCGTGCTGGGACCCCAGTGCCACGAGGCACCTGGGTGGCCATGGGCATCGGCTCTGCGGCCACGCCGCCGCGTTGCCTTCACAGTGTTTTCAATTAGGTGCTTGACAATGCCCGGGCTTGGTGGTCCCTCATAAATTGTGAGCGCTGACGGTGCCATGGGAAAGTTGGGGCCGAGGGGGGTGCTGCCTGGGGGTGCAGCACGGGGCCGGGCTCTCCGCACACACCAGCCCCAGCCCTGCCCAGCCCCTCGCCAGAGCGGCCACCCCACTGCTGCTGGGCTGCCTGGGCCCTGCCAGTGGCTCCCACCCCGTCCCCATGCCCTGTCCCACCTGGAGAGGTGCCAGCTGCATTGGCGGGTGCCCCTTCTCCCCAGAGGCACCGGGAAGGCGCACTCCCCCTTTGTCGCTGCCCCGTGCCTGGTCTGGAGGCGGCGGGCACGGGGCAGAGCAGCTCAGGGGCACTGCAGGGTTGCAGGGTGCACACAGTGCACCTCAGCTCAGGGGCACTGCAGGGTGCACACAGTGCACCTCAGCTCAGGGGCACTGCAGGGTGCACACAGTGCACCTCAGCTCAGGGGCACTGCAGGGTGCACACAGTGCACCTCAGCTCAGGGGCACTGCAGGGTGCACACAGTGCACCTCAGCTCAGGGGCACTGCAGGGTGCTGGGCAGGAGCTTGGCCCACACTGGCAGCACCTCTGCCCCAGCCTTTGCTCGGGCTCTGCCTGGCAGCGGCTCTGCAGCCCAGCGGTTCTGTGAGCCCACAGGGAGCCTGGCCGGGGAGCTGGGCTGGTCTGAGGCCCGGTGGTGCCCAGCACAGCCCCCAGGGAGGGAGGGTGTCTCCAGCAGCCATCCTGGCACAGCGTGCCAGCCCGGCAATCCCTGGGCTGCCAGGAGCCACTCCTTCTGCAGCGGGTCTGCGCCGAGCTGGTACGGAACAAACAACTTTTGCAACATGTTTTGTTTCCCACCATTGCATTTAAAAAGTCAATAAATTAAATTCACTTTGCTGCCACTTCACGATGTCAAGTGTAACCTGAGCGCTGCTGGCAGGGGAAGCAGAGCGTGGTGCGAGGCCTCCCCAGCTCGTGGCAAGGCTGCCTGGCTGTGCTGGAGCCTGAGAGCTGCGCAGGCAGGGACTCAGGGGACCTGTGTTGAACCTGTGCCACTGACCCCTTCTGCCCTGCTCAGTCCCAGCAGGAACGGCCCCACACCACATGGCGAGCTGGGCTTGAAGGGCTGGTGCTGCAGAGGAGGGGGGAGCAGGGAGCTGAGATACCCCAGCTGAGCAGGGACCATCCATGACACACCACTGCAGCTGGGGCTGGTGGTGGCCCCCAGGCTGTCCCCAGGGCTCCCTTCACTCTGCTGTATCACTTCACCTTCTGCACAGTGTCTGCAGGGGTGGTGCTGCCGTCTCAGCGTGGGAAGGAGCAGGCTGCACAATCCATCCTGGGCTGCTGCACGTCACACGGGCTGCACACAGTGTCACCCAACGGGGCACTGACCCCAGCAGGAGCTGTCCCCAGGGGCTGTTCCTGGAGTCAAATGACCTCCCTCAGTGAGGGTCCTTCCTGTCCCTGACTGGGTGGATGAGAGGCCCTGGGGACAGCTCTCTGCCAGTCCATGCCCAGTCCCCAGGGCTGACAGCATCTCCCATGGCCAGGCTCACCCTCCCCCAAGGACAAAGGGGCTTTGCTGTCACTGTCACCCACCACCCCCAAGGCAGTCCCTAGCCCTTTGGGGCTGCCAGGTGTGGCCAGCAACAGACGAGGCAGGGGGATGCCCAGTCCCAAACCAGCTGCTCTTTGCTGGGGCTCTCTGGGCAAGGGGGCTGCACAGGCCTGGGGGGTCCCACCCTCCCCATGTGGGCTGGGGGACAGCCCAGCCTGCACTGAGGCTCAGGGCAGTGCACTCCAAATCCCTACAAACGAGCAGCAGGGGGGAACCGTTTGCACTGAGAGCACCATCCAGAGGCCTGGATTTCCTCCTCTCTGTGAAGGCAGCTGTCTGCACCCGGGACAGACCTTGGTTGCTTTGGCATGGCAGTCAAAGCACCCACTGATGTCATGTGAAATGGAACTTGGCCCTGGGTGCCAGAGGACTCAGGCTGCTTCCAGCTGGCCTCCTTGCTGCTTCTCGCACTGTCTTTGGGTCATAATTAATTTTCTCTGTTGGAAGGGTAGTTTCCAGCTAAGCAGGGATCCTCTGGGTTTAAAAGTCAGTGAAAGTGATTTCCAAAGCATGGGCACCCTTTCCTCTCAAGAACTGCCTTGGAGAGGCAGCAGCAGCACTCCTAGGTTCCTGCCTGTCCCAATGCCATGCTGCTTCGTTTTTGGACAAGCCTAACTGGTTTTATCAAACACCTCTAGGTACAACCCAGCTCTCTGCAGCACCATGGCACAAGGCTCTGCAGTGTGGCCCTGCCCATGGGGACAGCTGTGCTGGCCATGCAGGGCTGTGCTCCCAGGTGGCCCTGAGCAGTGGCAGTGGCTGAGGACCAATCCAGCCACTTGGCCTTCTTCTTCTTCCACAGCACTTCTTCCTTTTGCCTCTGCACTGCCTGCAGAATGGCTACACCATGCTGGAAACCCAGAAGGTTCCTGCCCTCCTTCAGCTTCAGCCCCAGCTCTGGGAGATGGCAGATTGGGCACCCAGCATCAACTCGGCCTGACAAGACCATGGTGCCCAGGATGTTGTCCCCACCTCCACTTGCAGAGGTTTTTGATGAGGCAGCTACCCCCATCCCATCCCATCCCATCCCATCCCATCCCATCCCATCCCATCCCATCCCATCCCATCCCATCCCATCCCATCCCATCCCATCCCATCCCATCCCATCCCATCGTGTGCTCCCTTCGGGTTCTTCTCTGAGCAGGGGGAGAAGAGGAAACATTGCAGCAAACTGCTTGACCAGAAAACACGCAAGTGACTTTTTAAATCATGACATCCAAATGAAAACAACGTGGGCTTCAAAGCCTGTCCTGGGGATGCTTTGTGCTTCACGGGCTTTCTGACAGCAGCTCTCCTTCCATCCCAGGGAACACACCCAGGAACACCAGCCCCTTCCCGAGGTGCCTCTCGCCACTCAGGCCCCCTGTGGGGCCACGGTCCGGGCAGGGAGAGTGGCTGCTGGCAGGGCCTTGCTGGGACGCCAGGGATTCTGTCACTGCCCAAATTGGCCGTTCAGCTCTTCCTGGCTGCTGCCCTTTGCCAGCAGCGCTGGCCAGGATCCGCACGGCCTCGCCTGCGCTGGCTCCAACGGCCGTCTCCCGTTACCCAAACGCAAATGTTGATGTTTGAGGAGGGGAGATGCTGATGAAAATGGAGCTGGCTCTGTTTGTTTGTCAAAGCAGCTATTTTAAACAAGTTCTGTTCACACAGCTTGCAGATCGGAAGGAAGTTTTCCCAGCCATAATATCCTAGCTCAGCGCCGGGCAGACAATGGTTCAGCAGTTGCCCGGGATTAGCTGGTGAAATCACCCCGTGCAGCCTGGGAAGGACGTCTGGGAAAGGGCAGCTTTGGGTTTTGTGCTGGGGAGGCCGGGGGGGGTCGGGAGCTGCCCGGGGAGCCGGGCGTGGCGTGACGGGTGTGGGGCAGCCAGGCTCAGAGCAGGTCAGTGAGCAGCTGCTCCAGCTTGTCCTGGACAAGAGCTTCAGGCCAGCCCCCCCTGCCTCTCACCGCCCCTGTGTCCTGCTTTTTTCCTCAAGGAAGATGGTTAAATGCAAAGTAGCTTTCTGTTAAGACACTTCCCAAAGCAGCAAGCCTGCAAACAGGGCACGTTGTCACCTGCAGTGTGACAGGGAGAGGTGCCCTGGTCCCCGAGCAGGGGGAGCAAGAGACTCCTTCAGAACCACATCTGCCTGTGCCTTGTGCCCTGAGCAATGTGTCCTGTGCCCTGAGCCCTGTGCCCTGTGCCCTGTGCCCTGTGCCCTGTGCCCTGAGCTCTGTGTCCTGTGCCCCGTGTCCTGTGCCCTGAGCTCTGTGTCCTGTGCCCTGAGCCCTGTACCCTGTGCCCTGTGCCCTGTGCCCTGTGCCCTGTGCCCTGTGCCCTGAGCTCTGTGCCCTGTACCCTGTGCCCCGTGTCCTGTGCCCTGTACCCTGTGCCCTGTGCCCTGAGCTCTGTGCCCTGTACCCTGTGCCCCGTG